>VZTB01009282.1:124142-137516 GCA_013397245.1 Thryothorus ludovicianus
TTTTTTTTTTTTTTTTTTCCTGGGAGGAGGGGGATTCTTCATTTTGGCACTTCATGTTTTTCTGAAAACTTCGCGGCGATTTCCCCCTTGCACCAGCCTGGACTAATGGATTACCACCTGCTTGGACTAATTCTGTCTTTTCTCTTCAATGGCACAAAGGTCTTAGCCGGTTACCCAATTTGGTGGTAAGATTCCTTCCTCCCCTCGCCCTTCCTCTCCCTATGATTGATTAATGAATTCATTAATTATTAGCCATGGGAGCTGTGTTCCTTCCTTTTCACCCCTCGCCCTGCGGAGCTGCCCACGGCTGCATGGTGGAGTCGAAGCTTAATTTCTTCAGATTTGACCTGTAATTAATGAAATCAGTGAAAAGTTTGGGGGTTATTTTGAAAGGGCCATGCCTGGGTTTCCCTTTGCGCAAATGGAGGCTTCCCCACCACTCTTAATTTCTCCATTTTCGGCACTGTAGCAATGGGCTTTTGGTTCAGATGTGAAAGGATGCGGTTTTATTTCCTTGTGCAATGGGAATTTTGTCTCTTGCATGACTCTGCCACAGGGATTTTCTTCCTTTCCATGAGACTGCGATTGATCCTTTAAAAAAAATTTTAATTCTATTTTCTGTTTTGTTGCTGCGTTTTTTGGACTTCTTTCTCTTCTTTTGTTGTACTCTGTCATGTGAATTTAGTCCGGCAAATAACGCAAATGGCACCTGAGAAAACATTCATTAGTAAAATTGCTCAAAGGTGGATTTTGTTCATTTTAATTATGGAAATCTCGCTAATTTCCTTGCATCGATGAGAAAGATAAATTCTAAAAGAATTGGTTGTATCTTCTAATGAGCCTGATAAGTAACCTGAGTTACTTTATTTTAAAAAGAAATCTAACGCTATATAAATGAATACAGTAACAAAATGCAATTGGAAGCCCTTTAGAAGAAGAAATATAGAATTAGATATTCTATGTCATTTAAATCCAGCAGATAGCAAGTTGAATAACAGAATATTTCAGTTTATTTCTGTCTTTATGTAGGATTTCTTGCTGGAATATCTCTTGTTAAGTTTCTGTATGTGCCAGGTAAGGGCTGTGAGCCTGAAGATCCGTAGGGAAAAGAGGGAGATGGTGGAATTTGGTGCTGCTGAGATTCTTGGGTTATTTTCGCCTTTCCAGAAAAGTCTCTCTTTTTTATTACTGAATTAGATCCTCTCGGTGCCAACATGGAGATGGCAAGAAGTCGGTGGGAGTGAACTTGGGAATGGACTGCCATGTCTGGGAATATTTAAAATTCAGAAGGGAATTTTTTTATTTTTTTTTTTAATAATCCATTTATTACCGTGGACTTTGGGAATGAGAATGTGCCATTCCAGAGGAGAAAGACTGAGAATACAATGAGAAGTCTCCGCTCAGGAAGCGTTTCAAAGCTCTGCAGGTTCATGAAATGGCTAAATCACAGCAGGTTTTCCTGGAGAATTAAATTATTTCCTCGCCCTGAGCGTGGCTGCCGAACTTCAGGCCCTCAGCCTGGGGCAGGGGAGGCTCCTGAAATACAGACAGCAGCACTTTGATTCCTTCCATCCCTTTTCTCCCCCATCTGGGCACCGCTGTGTGGGCACGGGGCGCGCGGCGGGCGGTGGAACAGGTCAGGATGCCAGGGCTGGATCTGAGGGCAGGAGCTGTGTGGGGCAGGGACACCTCGCTGGGACATCAGCTCCCGGCATCCCAACAGCCCCTGGGATGATATAAATCAGGATTTAATGCCCAAATCAAGGAGGGTTTCAACTCTCAGAGCGAGGAACCGAAACCTTCTTGACAAAAAGGTCTCGTTTTCCTCTGTGGAGCAAAAAATGTCCCCGTGAGCAAAATGTCTTCTGTGCCTGTTTTCAGGAGCAGATGCTGCAGACAGGTGTCTGTCTGCCCCATTCCCTTCTCCCACAGCCCTCTGAGTTCACCCCAAAGGAACAATACAGAGGATGTAGGACACAGACACCAGGGGCATGGCAAGCAGCATCCCTGGGAAAGGAGGGGGTCGAACACACTCTCCACAGAATTTCAGCCACAGATCCAGGTTTTGCATATTTTTGTAGATTCTGCCAACACCAAAATGCCAGAGAGTCTCTGCTGCTCTGGAGGGATGTGAGGAGGTGCCCCATGTAGGGCTGAGGTCGTAAATGCTGGGAGGTTTTAGAGGGCTGAGGGAGCAAGAGGGCAGAAATATATAGGACTCCCTGGCTGCTCAGGCACAGACAATGCTCCCAGAGCACATAAATTAAAGGTCTCCTTTGGTCCCATTGAAGGCTTTCAGTATCTGCTCTGTGGAGGTGAGGTTTATGTAGTGGGCTCTGGCACGGTGTGAGCTGTGCTCTTAAAAAAAATATCATTTTCCAATTGTCTTCCTGATCCTCTGATCTTTAGGCAGGCACAGAGCAGGCTTTGGGGGATGAGCTCCACTTGCAGGGTTCAGCACAGCCCAAAACAGGGCAAGGGAAGCAACGGAGGGGCTCAGCATCAGCCTGGTCCCCTGTGCTGGTGTCCTGCCCCCCTCCAGGCCAGGCTGGACTGGGACTCACTGGGCTTCCTCACGCCCAGCTAAAGCCACCTCTGGAAAACTCGAGACCTTCAGGGAGACTGTTCATGTGCAGGGCCCAAGGATGCTGGCAGGCAGTGTCCTGTCCTGCTGGCACAGCCTTCCTGGGTATTTTCCTGCTGGATAGGGAATGTTTTGGTAGCAACATCAAAATAGATCCTTTCTGCTGTGGGACAGAAACGAGAAAAAGCTTTATTCCCATGGTGGGGAGAAAGTATCGGGGTGTGCCCAAGGAAAAGAAGTGTGAGGAGAACGGGGTCTGATCACCTTGTGAATGGGTTTGGGGGTGGCTGCAATAATCCTGCTGCTCCACGGTGCAGCCAGACAATGCCGGGAGCCCGGCAGCGGTGACACTGCAGGGGATAAAGGCAAAGGCTTGGAGCTGCTGAGGGTTTGTGGGTTGTGTTTCAGTGAGGGGACGGGGGAGGACGTGGTCCTTCACACTGTGCAGAGAGAGGAGAGCCCAGGTGCAGCCCTGGAGCCCTGCAGGGGGGTCCTGCCCCAGCTCTGGGCACAGGGTGCACAGCAAAGGGAGGGTCCCTGTGCTGCAAACCCAGAGCTTGGGGTCCCGGCCCACTGGTGGCAGTGGGATGGAGACCACAAGAGAGGGTTTCAGCCCAGCTGGGCTGTTGGAAACTCCCTGACATTGCCCAGTCCCCAGCCAGGCAGCTCTGAGTGAGGTCCAGGGGTGGCTTAGACTGTGGATGTAACCTCCAGTGGGCAGGGGAGGTATTTTGACACAGGTCCAACCCTTCTTCACATGCTCCCATCCCATTACAGCCGTGTGAGGGAACAAATGGGGCACAGATGGGAAAAGGTCAGCGAAATGCTGCCTGTGAGTGCTGACAGGAGGAGCTGAGGCCAACAAAGCTCCCTCAGAGACGTGTCCAACACTTTGGCTGTCTGGTTCCTGCTGCTAAAAGAGAAGGAGGAGATGGGGAGCTGTAGTGGGGCCATGGAGACCTGGCTGCTGCTCCTCCTGACCCATCAAGAGGGGCGTGGGAGGGAGCAGATGGGAGCAGTGGGACATGCCAGGGCCTTTTAGGGCCAAGCAAAAGAGGTGGTGGTGACACCAGAGACACCTGTAGTTACTTTTCTAATCCCAAATACCCTGATGGCACAGATGGTACCATGGATGGCAGGACAAGTCCAAGTCACTGGGTTTGGGGGATCATGGTATGAAAGACAGACCCGTGCAGTGTGTAGAGATTGACTGGGGGGGGGACAGACCTTTGTGTAACTGTTCTGGAAGAGTTAAGCTGGAAATCCAGCCCATGGCCAGAGCTGCCTCAGTGCAGGCCAACAGAGACATTGTGTCCAAGGAAACAACTAGAAATCACTCCCAGGATGTAATACACATGCAGGGGCTGAAGAACTCAATCAGAGAGACATTTCCACCCATGGACTGCTAAGAAACACCAAAAGCTCTCCTCTCCCATAGGCAGCATTCCCCAAGAAGACTTGAAAACCTCTGGTGTGGCACTAGCCTGGAGAAATGAGTCAGGTTTGGAGTCTTTGCTGTAAACAGGGAATAAAAAATTCAACCTCTGTCCTCTCATCATCCCTCATCCCTGGTACTAATGAGCCACTGCCCATTACTGTGACTGTCACCAGGTGCCTCTCCCCATTCAGCATTCCTTTGTCTCTAAGCAGATGATTTGGCAACTGCAAGAGTGGCTTTGTCCATAAAAAGTTATTAAATTTTATATCTATCCCTCAGAAAGGTTTTTGGGGAATCAGGAGATGCTGGCAGCTGGCTGAGCATCCCAGTGGCCTTGGACCCTTAGGAAAAGTCAGGGAGAAACTTCAAAACACTCATCCCACAGCAGCTTCCTCCTGAGGAAAAGCCTGTGAGAACCTTTCCATGTAGATGCAGTCAGAGGTGACATTTACCTGGTCCCCCTCAGCTGTCAGTGCCTCACTGGGACAAATGGGGACTTCATTGTCTTGGCAATCAGGAGTTTCCCTTTCTTTGAAGATTCAAAACATTTTTATCCCACAGCCCATGTCCTGTTGGAGGCTCGTGGCCCTTGCAGCTTTATTCTCAAGGAGTGAAATTGAGTGCAGCATCACTCAATGCTCTTTGTGGGGTCCCTCCAGCTCAGGATATTCCACAGCAATGACTGAGGGGATGGTGGAGGTGGTGAGTGATGGAGCCAGGGGTGCAGCTCTGGCACCCCAAACCAGAGCAGCCCCACCAGCTGATGCAGCAGCCACGGGTCCCCTCCTGCTGGGGCTGCTGGAGGGGTGTGAGCACAACTGGGGGCTGACAGCACTGCCCCTCAGGGTCACAGCTCACTGCCCAGGCCTGCAGGGGCAGCTGCTGGGGCAGGCAGGGGAGGTGCTGGGCAGGAGTGAAGCTGAGCTGGGGCAGTGAGGGCCAAAGCTGGGCTGACCTGTGACTATTCATGAAAACAGCCCTCAGTACCTGGCTGGCCACAAGTGTTCAGGATCTTGTGGTTCTAAAGGGTTTTGTGGGCTTCAAGGTTTTCTTCAGCATTTCCCAGCCACTGGGAGTTCCTCTCCCCAGCCTGCTGAGAGGGATGGTCAATCCATGCCAGGAAAACCAGAGCTCTTGGAGCTGGAATTCAGGTTCATCCTGAGTCCTGACCAGCAGGACAGGGGGCAGCCCCAGCCATTGCCAGGGCAGATCTCCAAGGATGCAGAGCCTTGTGAGCCTCAGCACGCCAGGAGCTCTTCCAGGGGGCAACCCTTGCTGGTTCTGTCCCTCCCCTCTGCAGCATCCCAGAGTGGTTTGGGTTGGAGCAGCCCTGAAGTTCTGTTCCACCCCTGCCATGGCACAGAGCAGTGGACTCCTGAGCTCAGCAACAGCTTCAAAATGCTCCTAGAGCATGACAGTGCAGAGTAATCAGCAATGTCACATTCCTGAATATCAGAAAGCCTCGCTCCCTCTGAAATTAGTCCCTGGTATCTCCTGGAGTGCCCCAGCCCCAGGGCCCTCCCTGTCCTGCAGGGCCAGCACAAGCCTGGAGCCACAGGAGCCTGGGGAGAAGGGCTCTGACTCACTCACGAGTCTTTCTGTCCTTGAGACACCAATCCCAGTTACCAGTCTCATAACTGAACTCAGAAGTAAATTAAGTGGCCACAAAGAGCTTTGAAAGCTCAGTTTAATTGCAATCAGTTGTTCCTCATTTGACCCCTTCATTAAAAGCAGCATTTGCCAAAGTGAAGCACTTGCTAAAGGGACCCCAAGGAAGAGCACTTTCAGGGAATTTCAGGAATTCAGGGGGGATTTTCAGGGACCCTCTTAGCTGCAGTGTGGGGGTGTGGGGGCCACAGAGCAGTGATTCCCTGTGCCTGCTGCCCTCCCTGCTGCCCCACTGCCCCAGCTGCCACCCCGATGGGGTCAGGGACTCAGCTGGGCTCCCCCAAACACAGGGAGCTGAGTGGGCTCCTGTGCTGCTGTGTGGAGGCACAGGAGGGATGGAGAGAAGCTGGAGTGTGGCCAGTGGGGCTGGAAGGGTGCAGAGGGGAGGTGCTGGGCTGTGCAGGGTGGCCAGGGAGGATCAGGGCTGCTCAGTGAGGGCTGTGCCTGCCTGGGGGGCTCTCACAAACAGGACAGGGCTGATCCTTTCTCTCCAGGGCTGAACAATCCAACAAAGGGCAATGGCCAAATAAGGGCTCCTTGTTGCAAGGAGGTGAGAGAGACTGTCCTGGGACATTTGTAGGATTTGACTGCACCACCCTGGCTGGTGCTGGGATTTCCCACTCTGAGCAGGAGCTTGGACTACAGAGCCCCAGGGATCCTCTCAGGCTCCTCTCCCATGACTGTGGCACCCTTTGGCCAGTGCTACCCAAGGTGTTCTCTGAGGTTCCTCCTGACAGACACTCCTGGGTCACTCCATTCCCAGGGTACATTCAATGGGGGGCTGTGCCCTCACCAGGACCCCCAGCAACTCCAGCCCACAGGCAGCCCAAGGTTCCAGTGGGACCCACAGGACTGACCTGCAGGTCCCTCCTGTTCCCCCTGCTCTACTGACACTTCTGTGCCCAGGAATGAGGCACAGCCCCCCCAGCTGGGTCAGGACAGGTTTGTAGCTCATGTTCTCACTCACCTCCCTCAGGGGGGATGTGAGCCCAGGGGAAGGATCTCTGGCCCTTCTCCCTCCCTGAGGGCAGCCTGAGCCCCAGGGACAGGGCTCTGAGTCACCAAATCACTCCTGACTTTTGAATCTCACTTCCATAAGAGATTGGATATCAGGGAAAAGTTTTTCATGGAAAGAATAACAAAGAACTGGAATGGTCTGCCTGGGGACGTGGTGGAGCCACCATCCCTGGATGTGTTTAAAATAAGATTGGATGTGGTGCCAGGGTCTAGCTGAGGTGTTAGAGCCAGGTTGGACTCCATGATCTTGAAGGTCTCTTCCAAGCTGGTCATTCTGTGATTCTGTGATTCATCCTTTAGCTGACATTCAGGGAGCATTTGATTTTTGCTGCTGTCCTGGAGGACAAAGGGACATTCTCTTCACGGGTACCAGGGCTGTGAACAGCTCTAGAAGGTTCTCTTCCCCCCTGACATTGGTGATTTAAGTCTCAGTGATGCTTATCAGACCCTTCCACTGCCAGGTCAAACAGTTCAGCATGACTGGATTTTACATGGAACGGCAGGAAAATATCCAAGCAGCCAGTTTTAAAGAAAAAAAACCCAAACATTACCCAGGAAATAACAAAGACTAAAGAATTGAACTGTCTATTGAAACATGCAGGTGTAATGCACAGCATTTCCCATTATCTCTGTCATGTTTTAACTTTAACATTTTCATCCAACCTGTGCTTCTGATCTCAGAGTCCAAGGGTCAGCATCAGCCAGGTCAGCCCTCTGGGGATGGCCCTGGTGAGCTGCTCAGGCTGCTGGGGACAGAGCCCTCGGTGTGAGCAGCACCCCCAGCACCTCTGGTGAGCTGGTCCAGGGCTGTTTGCAGCTCTGCCTCACTGCTCACCCTCCCTGCCACCACCAGCCTTGCCTTGAGCCAAAGCTGTGTCTGTGGCACTCTGGCTCAGCCTGAGCCTGTCCTCTGATTTGTGCCACACCTGACTGAGGCATCCTTGGCTTGTCCAGCAGGAGTTTTAAGCAGCTGCCTAAACTAACTGGTGTCACTAAGTTGTGTGACACCATATCAAATATGGGACATTTTGGATCTTAAGATAGAAAGAACTCTGGATTCAGAGTCCAACCATTCACCAGTGTGGGCACATCACAGTCCTTGATGAAAATCAAGGCTCATTGCACAATTACTGAGTAGCCATTGTCATTTTCACATTATGAAGCTCACACCAGAGGCCTCTTGAACATGAATTCATAGATTTCCTTTGTGTCCACAAGGTTCTGACCCTACCCCAGCAGAATGACTGGAACCTGCAAACTGACACCCAGAGCCCTGACACCTCTGCTCTGTTTAAGGCCACTCTTCCTCTCAGCTTCCCAATGGCAGCAACTCTAAATGGAGCTTGGGGTAGAATTTGCTCAACCTGGCACAGCTCTGAGCTGCACCTCAAGATCTGCAGCAAGGGGATTGTGATGGGATGTCTGAGCCAGGGTTCTGCTCTGTGAAATCACCAAGGCACATTCTGCTGCTGCTGCCCCTCTGCAAGGTCCAGAAATTCTGTCTCAGCCCTGATCTTGGAAGGGTTGGAGCCTCCTGGTTCCTCCTTCGTTGGCAGATGGAGCAGCCCAGTGGCTCCAAACACAACATTTGTTTTTCACTGGCTTTTGTTAGGACAAGACAAATTTGATGTTCACCTGCCCCTGCTCATGCCACAGCCTCATTCAGTTCCCAACACCACTCAGAGGATCTATCAGGGATTTTCCTAGAGGACCTGAAATGGGGAGGATTTTTCAGAAGCTCAGCTATAAAATATATGAGATATGTATAAAATGTAGATGTTATGTACACAGACAGTTACAGCTCGTGTTCCTTCACTTACCTGGAGGTGAATTTTACCCTTCTGCTGGCACTGCAATCTTCTTCTTGCTCACCTGATCTGAGAGGTCCCTTTTGTGTCTACAAATGGAAGTGGCCCAGTGCCCCTGATGTTTGTGGTAAACACAGATCACACACAGCAATTCTGGCTGTGCTGAGAGGTTTTCAGTGCCAGATTATTATTTCAGGTTGTTTGGGTGAACTTTTCAGGATAAAGGCAATGTCTGGATGGGACATAGGCTGAGATTTCTGTGTCTGTTGTGCTGTCATTAGCACTTGGAGCCCTTTAACACCCCCTGTACTCCAACTGTGCTGGTTTGCAGCTTTTCCTGGGATCAGCTTTTCCTTGGGACAGAGGGATCCTGAGAGGCCTCAGCTTTCCTACCCCAGGAGCTCTCTCTTTCCTAGCACTTTACTGGGACCATATCCAGGACTCAGAAATCCCAAACTAACCCCAAAAACAGGGGTTTGCAAAGCACGGGGTCCTTTACAAACCCTCCTCATCCGCCCTGTCTGCCCCTGCCTGGCCAGGGGATTCCTCTCTGCAGTCACACACCCAGCAGACACCGAGGCTGCCCCTGAGGCTGCCCAGCACCCCCTGAGCAAGGACCTGGGAGCCTTGGCTGGAAGAGCTTCCCTGCCCAGGCCTGAGAAGTTCCTGTTGATCCCAGGGCTGTCAGTGGAGGGGCTTTGCCACTCCTGGAAAGTGAAAGAATCTCACTTTGAAAACCAAATTTGCCCTGATAAAGGAGCCGAAGTCTCTAATTCCTTTTCTGAAGATAGGTTTCCTGATTTGCTAATTTGCTAATTTGTCTTTTTCACAATTCACTGAACCTGTCTGCTTTTAATTAATCTTGCAAATCTAATCAAGTCTAACTGGCACCTTTCCCAGTGCTCACACTTCTGAATGAGAAACACTTTCCCTGTTGCCCTGCAGCACCACCCTGGCTCAGGCTCCAGATCTTCTGCCACCTTTTCAACAAATAAACCCTCACTGGGGCAGGAAGGGTTAGTGCTGGTTGATAAAATCTTGAGTTATTTTGATCCCATTTCTATGTCACGGAGTCACCCAAGTTTCTTGCAGTTAATTTCTAGAAACCGTGGTTTGATTTATAATTAATAAATTTGCAGTGGCCCTTGGAAAATACCATGGGAGCTTTTCACAGTCCTAACAAGTGTCCCTCAGCTCTTTACTTCTCAGTCCTTCATCCCATGAGCTTTGGGAGTTTCTTGCTGCCAGGGGCACATTTGCAAGGCAGATTTTACCCGCAGAGTTCTCTTAGATGTTTTAGGACCTATCTAGTTGGATTTTTTTGGTTTTTTTTATTGTTGCAAAATATTTCAATTGTCTTTTTAAATTCTGATTACTGCATGTTATCTGCTCCAGCCTGATTAGGTTTGGTAACCACCAACTCCCCTTTAATAAGCTTTTAATGAAATCCACCTGTTGTCTGTTTGGCAGGGAGTTTATGCAGACACAGAGTCATGGCTGTCTCTATATTTTTACTTTTCCTTTCAGTTTGCTCATTTTCCCCCTATAAATCTAAAAATAAGATTTCCAGGGACAAAGTCCTTATTTGTGGGTTTGGTGAGGCGTAGGCTGCTGCTTGTGTTGGTTAAGTGAGGACTTAAACAGAGTTGGGAGCTGATATAAAAGACACTCTTTGCCTCAAACAATGGTGCAGTGCTCAGGATCACAGTTTTGGAGGCAAAACCCCCAAAGGAGACCCTTCCCTTGTGTGCTGGGACTGGGGCTGTGATTCTCACATTCTTTTGGGCACAGTGACACCTTTGTGACATCCCTTATCTCAGTGCCAGCAGGATTGGGAAGAGCCAGATGAGGGACACAGTGGTGACAGCACCACCACGGACACACTCAGAGGCTCTGAGGTTGTTAAAAATCAGCCTTTGGTGCCCAGAGGGCACAGATGAGTCTTCCCAGCTGCTCAGAAATGTTGTGGCCCCAGCCCTGCTCTGCAGGAGCTGCCCTGCCCAGCCCAGCCCAGGGGTTGCAGTTTCAGTCCCAGCAGTATCCACAGTCCTTTTGGGACAGCACTCTTGTCTTTGGTGTCCAGCCCAGGCTGAGGTTCAGTTTTGCTTCCCCCTAGCCCAGGACCCAGCACCCTGACAGCTCCTGAGGCTGCTCCATGGATCAGGGCTTGGAGGAGGAGACATTCCTTGGGTTCCACCTCAAGCCTTGAGACCTCGGCTCAGGGTGTGCATTGACCCCTCTGCTTGGGTGGAATCCACACACAAACTGGAAAATCAGATTTCTGGTGTGGTTGTGAGACTGGGAATTCAAGGCTTGCTGGTAACCCCTGAGGAAAGGAAAGGTGTAAAACCCTTCCCTGAGTGCTGGAGTGAAATTCATTAGAAAAGTGTTCTGTGGGAAAGGATGTAGATGCTCAAAGAACATTTGCCTTGAGGTTGAGGTTTCTTAGGTCAGATTAGGCTTCAGTAACTCTCCAGTTCCTTGGCCTTACACAAAATATCCCCTAAGAGAGGGTCTCCATCCTTTCACCCCCTCCCCAGCTTTGAACTCAGTTAAACTTTACTGTAGCTGGTATGGGGCTGGGGGGAAAAGCCATATCTGCAATGATTAAAAAGAAGAAATTTCTCAGCAATAATAAATCTGTAAGAAAATATCTAATTTTTCAGATTTAGTCATCTCTGTTCCTGACCAAAAACTCTGGGAGTGGAGGATATTTCCCATAACTCCAGATCAGATTATTTGTTACAAAATACAGAAAAGGTGATTTTTTTTTACATTGGTGAGGAGCCAACAGCAGAGTTTTGCAAGGGCACAGAGTGTCCAGCACTGAGGAGGGTTGGAGAGGGGAACAGAGAGCAGAGATGTGAACAAACCTGGGCTGGGGGAGGCTGTCCCTGCCCATGGCAGGGGGTTGGGATGGGATGAGCATTAATGTTCCTTCAACTCAAACCATTCCATGATTTTGTGAGGAGTCTGTGATGAAGTTTGATCATGACCGCACTGCTCCGGGTGGTAAAGAACAAAGGAAACCTCAAAGACAGGAGTGGATGGCACTCAGTGGATAATCAAATTAATTGCAAATGGCCATGAAACAATGCAGATTGGGAAAATGTCCCAAACCTGCACAACATCGATGTAAGTCAGATTTTCTGCTAGGGCCACTTACAGAGACATTATTATGGAGTGGTCTCTGCAGCTGATGCTCCAGTGCTCATTAACCAAGAAGTGAAGCTGTGCAAAATCTACGAGAATCCACTTTGCTGCTCCTCCTCTTGCCCAGATTTTTGGGGCCATGTTGGTTCATAAGTGATAGGAAAGGTCCCTTGGGAGCTGTTGTTGGATTTTCTCTCAGGACAGAAAATACCTGACATTATTTCAGCCATTATTTACGTTATTGTGGCACCCTAAGTCTGTTTGCAATCTGATCTTTGCATTTCCTATAGAATGAGGAAAGCACACCAAAAACCCAGCAAGGGACTGGAAGGGCTGAGTTTCTCCAGGTGAGGAGACAATATTTAGATTTGCTGCTTGGACAAAGATGATTACAAGTGAATCCAAAACAGATCCTGCAGATCACAAATGATGGCAAGGGTGGGGTGAGGAACAGTTTATTGCTCAGATTTAAGAACCCCTTGTGGGTTGGGTCAGGGGGGCAGCCAAGCCCCACACTGCTGCTTTTTCCAGTGGGATGGGGAAAAGAATCAGAAGGGTAAAAATATAAAAACTCATGGCTTGAACTGAAGGCAGTTTAATGGGGAAAAAAAACTGCTGTCACACAAGCAAAGCCAAGGGAGGAGTTCCTTCAGTGCCCATCACAGGGAGGTGTTCAGCTCCTGCAGGGCTCCATCACCTGGGGAGGCAAATACCAAAACTCCAAACGTGCCCCACCTCCTTCTTCTTCCCCAGATCTTTTGTTAGTTGGAAATTTTTCATATAGGGGCCTCTCCAGCACAAGTCACCTCCCCTGGGGATGCTCCCAAATATTTCCCTCCCTTCCAACACCCAGCACATCAGTCAAGGTGCCCAGAGGAGCTGTGCTCCAGGACCAACCCTTCTGAAGTGCCTCAAACCCCAGGGATGCTGCTGGTATCCCTTTTTCCCTTTGGAGGGTGTAAAGCACATTTCTCACATCTTGTCCTGTCTGGAGTGGCTCAAAAGCCACCATTTCATTTATTCAAAGGCTTATTGTTGCTACCTGGTGAAATTACTGGACTTGTGGGAAATTATTGGGATTGTGGGACACATTCCCAGGGAGGGCTGAGGGGATACACAAACCATGGGAAACTGAGGAAACCCCTGAGCTACACTTCACTCACAACCCTTGAGCGCAGCCACCCCACATCCCAACCCTGCTGGGACCTGCATGGACTGGGCTGAGCCATCTTTGACCCTCGTCTTGTTCCTCCTGGTGCTTCCCAGCACAGCTGAGGTTCCCTGGGAAGGAGGCAGAGCCTGAGCTTTGGAGCAGAGCCAGCGTGGCACATGGTTCAGTCTCTCCTGCAATATTCATGGCAATTTGTGTCTCACACCTTCCCTGAGCCCAGATCCCTCCACTCCAAGTGCTTTGCTCTCCATGGAAAGAGAATAGCAGTACCCAGCAGAAAAGCAGCCTAATTTTTCACTACAAGAAACCAGCAGGACTAATTCTAGGTCTGGTTTCCACAAGATTCAATTTGATTTGTCCGTGCTGGATCTGACACGAGACACTTTAGGATCCAAATCCTCCAGCTGAGACAGAACTGGTGCCTCAGCCACAGCGCCCAGGATGGGCAGCCCCACTGACCACTGCCCCACTGACCACTGCCCCACTGACCACTGCCTCCTCTGTCCCCTCTGTCCCTCTGTCCCCTGTGCCCTCT
>VZTB01009282.1:139642-159764 GCA_013397245.1 Thryothorus ludovicianus
CCCCAGGCTCACCCCCAGCGCCATCCCCAGGATCACCCCCAGTTCTAGCCTCAGGATCACCCTCAGCTCCATCCCCAATCCCAGGGTCACCTCCAGCTCCATCCCCAGCCCCAGGATCACCCCCAGCCAAGGGACTCCATGTTAGAACTTGGGATGGGTCTGACTGACCCCAAATTGCCACAAACCGAGCAGGGAGGGAATTTGACAGAGCTCCTGTTTCTGTCTGGGCCAACTTCTGGCTTCTCCACGACACTGCTTGAGGCCTCAAAATCTCATCTGGGCTGTTCTTCACACCCAGTCTGATCTGAGGAGCATTTTGGCTCAAGTTCCTCTCCAGCAATCACTCATGTCACCCCCAGGCTCCAACACCATGGGCACTGCAGCAGTGACCCCTTTCTGTGCCCCCTCCTGTCCTGCCCCACTCCAGGGAATCACAGAATGTCCTGGGCTGGAAGGGACCCCCAGGGATCATCCAGTCCCACCCCTGGCCCTGCACAGACACCCCAACAATGCCCCTGGGCATCCCTCCTGGTGCTCTGTCAGGCTGGTTGGCAACAGAAAAGCAGAGGTGGGGGTGACACGAGGAGGGGAGGTTGAGGTCACAGCACAAGGCAGGAGGGTTGCAATGAGCAACAAAGTGGAGCAGAAAAATCCAGGGGTGGGAGATTTATGGAGAAAGAAATTTGTGATTGAACAAAGGGACTGTGAATGGGTGACATTTTTGGGATCAGACCTTCTCCCACCAGAAAGAGAATGGCTTTTAGAGTGAGATTTTTCACAAGTGATGTTGGGTGTTAGAACCCAAACTGGAAATGAGAGGCTTCTGGTGTCAGGTGTTAAAAAAGCAGGAGGTTGGGAAGTTTGAGATTTGGGGTTATTCTCATCTCTCTATTGACCAAGGAGGACACAGGAGGGAAAGAGGAGAAAGGAGAGATAAGGAGGGGAGGAAGAGGAGCTGCCCAAGCAGTGACACTGGCTCTGGACAGAGTCAAGGCAATTCCAGCTCCCAGCTGTCCCAGAAAGCTCAGCCAGGCAGGCAAGTTGGAATATTTTCAACAATCCTTGTCTTTGTGACAATGGCACTGATCTCACCTAGAGCATCCTTTTTCTCTTTCCACTCTTCCCCATCTGCCACGTGTCTCCCCATCCTGCCCTCATAACATGATGGATCCCAGAATGGTATCAGGGAGATCTGTCCTGAAAGCCCCACAGAAATGCTTTGGGTCCTTCAGCATCAAATCCATGGTGTGTTGCCAAAGAATTGAATTTTAATCACAGAATCAAGGAATAGCTGGGGTTTGAAGTGATCACAGAGCTCAACCCTGCTCAAAGCAGGGACAGACAGAACAGGGTGCCCTGGGCTGTGCCCACTTGGGTTGTATTTCCAAGGATGAAATCTCCACAGGGTCTTTAGGTCACCTGTTCTGTCACACTCACAGTGAACAAGAGTTTTCCCATGCCCAGAGAGAATTCCATGGTTTTCAGTTTTCATTGTCCCTTGTCCTGTCAGAGAAGTTTGGTTGCAGCTTCTCCACCCTCCCCCTCCAGTAATTTCCACACATTCACAAGGTCTCTCCATGGGTTTTTCTCCTGGCTGCACAGTCCCAGCTCTCCCAGCCTCCTGTCCACCAGATGTTCCAACCCAAAACCACCTTTGCTGCTCCACCAGCTGTACAGAGGTTTCACAGCCCCACAGGCCAGTGCAGAGATCATTTCCACAGGCCAGTGCAGAGATCATTTCCACAGGCCCATGCAGAGATCATTTCCACAGGCCCGTGCAGAGATCATTTCCATGCTCTTTTGAGCCCTTACCTGCCCCCACAATACCCAGCACTGTGAGGCAGGGCTAAATGCTCACCTGATGTTCTCCTTCAGCTCCACTCTTCCAGTCTCATCCTCTGAATCTGCTCCTATCTCAGCTGAAAAGCCCCCAGAAGGGCAGACCCCACCTCATTTACCTGCACAGTTCCCCTGCACAAGGCTCTGAGTGTGCACAGAAGGAGGTGCTGGGGGTTCTGAGGGTGGCACCACCAACAGAGAGACCCAGCCCGTCCCTGGGGACTCTGTTCCCTGAGCATCCTGGTTTCTGTTGGAGTCACACCTGAGCACAGGCCATGACATCCAGGGCTTCCAAAAGAGCTCCTCTGAAATGTTCTGGGAATGCCAGGCTGGCTCCAGGCTCTCACAGGCACTGCTGTGGCTGAGAGCTGTGTTCCTGTGCCAGTCTGTGGGGGAAACATCCCCTTGGCTTTTCCAACAACCTGGTGGCTTTTCTGCTCATCTGTTCAAAAGCTTTTCTGTTCAAAAGGTGATGCACCTGGCATGGCTGGTGCTTGCAGCCTCATCCTGGAGGGGATGCAAAGTCAGGAAGGAATTTGGGTTAATTAAACACCCAGTGCCCAGCCCACCCGTCCAGAGTGCAGCACAAGAACCCCATCAGAGGGCAGCAGGTGAAACTGGGCACTGGATCATGGCCTAAAAGTGCAAATTTTCTCCATTTGTTACAAGGGGGCCTGAAAGAGGAGCTCAGGGGGAGGTGACCAGAACAGGGACACCCAAAGGGGGTTCCTGAGCCACTTTCCAAAGTCAGTGCATGGATGAGGCCCTGATGTGGGTGGGTCTCTCCAGGCTCAGGTACATCCCATGGAAAAATGGGAAAGGACTTCCCAAATGTGCCTGTTCTCTGCTGGCTGGAGGAGGAACCAGCACAACCAGAGCTTGCAGTAAAGCCTCCACCCCTGAGCACACAGCCACGCTCTGGGCCACTGCTCACAGAGTTATGGTGGCACAGAACGGGAATTTAGGCTCATCTGATCTCCTGGATCATCTGCTGGCCTCTCACCACGAGGGCCTACCCAGAGCAGCCCCCTGAGCACTGTGCTGGCCTCCTCTGGACTCCCACCCCTGTGTCCATGCCTTGCCCATCCCCAGACTGGACATGGAAATCCACCTGTGCTCTCACAAGTGCTGAGTAGAGGGGGAAAATCACATCCCTCGATTTTCCAGTCTTGCTAATGCAGCTCAGGATGCAGCTGGCCCTTTTTTCCTGCATGGACACAACTGATTCCTGTTCCAGCTGTTGCTCACCAGGATCTTCAGCCCCCAGCCTGTCCCACTGCATGGGGCTGTCCCAGCCCTGGCTCAAAGGCTGGCATTTGCTTTTCTTGAGGTTCATGAGGTTCATGGAGGTGTCTGAGGCCAGGCTGGATGGGGCTTGGAGCCACCTGGTCTAGTGGAAGGTGTCCCTGCCATGGAACAAGGTGATCTTGAGAGTCCTTTCCAACCCAACCCAGTCTGGTTCCATGATCCTCATTCTGCCTCCAAAGGGAACTGCTGGCAGGGAGGGGAGGAGATTATCTCCTAATTATGGTGTGATTGAAATCCCTGTGTTCAACTCATTAACAACCAGCCAATATCTTGATCTTCCTTCTGTGCTCAACACAAGCCTCTGAATTTCATTATTTCTTTAACTGTCAGGATTTGAGACCAAATTTAGTTTTCCAGCCACAACCAGACCACTCTTGTGCTTCTTGGTGCCAGGTCCCTGCGAGAACCAACACATTTTGTAGAACTGATGTTGGCCACTGAGTCACACCGTGTGACTAGAGAAAGAGTTTTATTTGTGCAACAGGGAACATTCCTGAGGATCAGGCATTTATTTTCTGTTAGAAAAGACCCTCTTCACTCCAAAAAAAAAATAAATAAAAAGCCACAGGGATTTAGTACAGGTGACTCTTGTTCCCTGCCAAGGGTGTAACTTTGCCACAGTCAGTGGTTGTGCCCAGGGATCTCCATCTGCCTATGAGAAATAAATGTGAGCAACAAAAATTAAAAAATCCGTGGATCTCTCTCAGATCTACAGCAGAGGAGGGCTGTGCTGAGCTCCAGCACAGACAGATGCCTGGACAGCTCTTTCAGGAGCCAAGCCCTGCTCAGCCAGCACTCCTGGCTCCACACTGTGTGAAACAAGAGAAGACAACCAAGGTCCTGATCTGAGACACTGAATCTCCTCAAAGGGCTTTGCCCAGCTGGGAAAAATCTGAAGGCAGGAGGGCAAGCAGAGTGTGCAGGGCAAGCTCCAGCTGGCATGGGGGCACTGGACAGGGGGAATATTGACTGGATATTGGGAAGGAATTGTTCCCTGTGAGGGCGGGCAGGCCCTGGCACAGGGTGCCCAGAGCAGCTGTGGCTGCCCCTGGATCCCTGGCAGTGCCGAAGGCCGGGCTGGACAGGGATGGGAG
The DNA here is from genome assembly GCA_013397245.1 of Thryothorus ludovicianus. Taxonomy (NCBI): domain Eukaryota; kingdom Metazoa; phylum Chordata; class Aves; order Passeriformes; family Certhiidae; genus Thryothorus; species Thryothorus ludovicianus. Next base: position 143,884 of record VZTB01009282.1, read on the forward strand.
CACCCTGGAATGGTGGAAGGTGTCCCTGCCTGTGGCAGGGGGTGGGATGAGATGGGCTTTAGGGTCCCTTCCAACCCAAACCATTCTGGGATTTCAAGGTTCTCTAATACAGCCCTGGAAATGCCAAACCAGGGTTGTGTCTGCAGAGCAAATTGCCTCTGGCAGGGATGGGGAACTGAGGGAGGCAAAGGAAGCCTGTGAAAGGTCAATAAAATGACCCAGGTTTGGCCCAGGAACACTGAACTTGGAGTTCTGAGAACTCCACTGGCTCAGCCTGATGTACAGGAGGGCTCTGGGCCTTGGAGCAAAATTTGTTTCTGCTCCTGAGTCATCAGGACTCAAAACCCAGGAGAGAGTGAAAAAGGTGCCAAGGAGATGGACAGGGCATGGGAGGGGACCAGCCTCACCCGGGGGCTGGAGCAGCTCCAGGTTTCTGTGGATGTTTCTGCAATGTGAGCTGCAGACAGAGAACTTGGGAAAGGTTTAAAGCTGATTTCTTACAAAGCTTCTTTGGGTCACAAAGGAATAGAGCAGTAGAGGAAAAAATCAGCCGGGGACAGAGGAATTTTCCTCAGTGCCTGTGGGTTCAAGTGCAAGTTCAAGGGCAGCACCATGAGCCATGGCACTGGAGGGGTCAGCACAGCCCTTTTGGGAAATCTCTGTCCTTCCTCCAGCCCTGCATGAGGGACCCAGGGATCTCTGTGTGTTTTGCAGATTCCACAATATTATTTGAAATTACTGAGCTGCCTTAGACTCACAGTGTGCAGAACTCCTGTGCCCTGCACCTGCCCCTCCTGAAGACCTCAGGTGTTTTACCAAAGGCTGCTGGAGGACTTTAGCTTTAGTTAGAGAATATTGATACATTCAGGAATGTTGACAACATTGATCCCCCACTGCACAACAGCTGGATCCCAGCTCCTGAGCCATCCTCCTCTGCTGCCTCTGCCAGTGCAGCACAACATCTACTGAGTGGGCTCTCCCTCCTCACGGGCACAGGGGAAAAATCCTCCTTGCAAAGGCAGTCGGGGCTGTGTGACCACTGAGTGTGATCCCTTCACCCCAAGGGTGAGCAATTCATTTGTCCTGGCTCAAAGAGCTCTTTTCAGAAAGGCACAGGCTGGATTGGAAGACACTCAGTGTAAGAGAGTCTGCAACAACTGCTGGGCATTGGTCTTTTACTTTGAGATTTGTGTCTTTGCACTCCACTGCTCTGAGTTCCCACTCACCAGCTATTGTCCTGCCCTCTTCTATTGGACAGAAAGTCTTAATCTTCCCCTTTTTCTCACTGTAACTAAATAATCTCTCAGAAGTCTTTCCAATAGACTGATCAAACTGTCAGCATAAGCCACTGCCTCAGCTCACTGCTATTGCTCCTTTGTCCCCTTCCCATGTTTAACATCCCATTTACAACAAGGAGGAGGCTTAAACCACTCCAGTTCCTGCAGCATCCTGAGGTCCTGCCTGGGTGAGACAGCACAGCCCCAGGCAGAGCTCCACGAAGGAAACAGAGGGACAGAACCATCCTGAGCATGTCCAGGAGGCAGCTGCAGGCAAATCCCAGAGCTGAGGAATCCGATTCCATAAACACCATCCTGTCCTCCTGCCCCTGGGTGTCTCACTGACCTTTGCTGAATGTGCAGGGGTGCCTGCATCCTCCTGGACATGCCATTGCAGGTGGCAGAGCTCAGCCTGCTCCAGCTCCCGGGCTGTGGCACGTCCTGCCTGCTCTCAGAGAGGTGACATTTGTGCCCAGGCTGTGGCTCACACACCCAGACACTTCACCAGGGCCCTCTGTCAGCATTTTCTGGGCTTTGCTCAGTGCCAGGGGCTCACAATGGCTTTTCCTGGCTGGCAGCTCGACTTGGAGCCATCACTTCCCCCTCAGCTCTTCCTGCCCTGGTGCTGGGGGAGAAGAGAGGTCCCTGCTTCCCCCAGACCACACAGACACCATCAGGAGGGAATCCCTGAAGGACTTGATCTTCTGACATTCTCCATTCCTCTTGCCCTTCCAATGGGAGTTTCTGAGCTTCCCATGTCCCAAACACGATCCCAGTAGCAAGAGATGGACTCTGCAGGTTTTACATTTCTTCAGCCAAACTCAGCTGATTTCCACCCAGAAGGGATTTGATACAGCAAGGTCAGGGTAACAATTCACCCTCTCAGGGGGGCTCAGACCTGCAGCTCCATCCCTCCTCCCTTTGGTCCTCCCTGCCAGGCATTCCCCACCCATTCAATGGAGTCAGGAATGGCATCTGGATGCTCCACCCCTGGAAGTGTTCAAGGACAGGCTGGATGGGGCCCTGAGTGATCAGGTCCAGAGGGTGACATCCTTTCCCATGGCAGGGGGTTGGAACAAGATGATTCTTAAGGTGCCTTCCAAGCCAAACCACCCTGTGGTTCTGTGATCTCCTTGGATCAAAGCAAAAATCCCTTTGACTTCCCAAATCATCAAAACTCTGACTCAGCAACCCCAAACCCAGAGTCAGCAGGGAAACACCTGGGTCTTGTGAGACACTCTTTTATTTTCATTTATTGCAGCCCAGCTGCCAGCTGCACCTACATCATTGTGTAAAACTACAAAATATTGGCAGCAGAGATGTGGGTGCACACACAGGGGAGCAGCTCATGCCATGCCTACAGAGCAAAAGGAGGCAAGGGAAAAAAACGGAGTAAAACAAGATTTATTTCAGTTCATGGGACAAAAATCTCACCACAAACTTTCTGGGGGTCACTCTTTGGTCATCCTTTGCCCAGTTAAGGCCCATGCACACTGCACTGTCCAGGACTCAGGGGCAGGTTCAGCTGACCTCATCTGAGAAGTCCTTCCCCAATTCTCTGTGGGGTCAGAGGAGCTTCTCTGGAGTGTAGCAAGAACTCTACATGGACCTGAGTACCTGAGCCCCCTCAGTGCCTCTTTCTCTCCACCAGAGTTTCTCTGGGTTACAGCCCCTGGAGTGTAAAGGGACAAAGTGAACCCTGCCCAGTGACAGAGAGGACAGGAGGTGCCTTCAGCTCAGTGTCAGCTTAGGAGGAAAGCTCCAAAAATCTGTGTTCTCTGAAACCCTGAGGCACCCAACACATCCTGGCACCCATTTCACCTCCCAAACCAACCTTCACTTCACTGAGACTCTTCTGCCCTTGGTCTGCACCTGTTTGTTCTGGCAATATCTGCATTTCTCTAGAATCTTCCACATCAAAAACTTCAAAACCACATGTGCTTGGCAGCAGCTTTAGGAGACAGCCCTGCCCCAGAGTCACTGTCCCTTGTTTGCATGTCCTTGGCACAGGTGGGATTCAGCCAGGCTGAATTCATCTCTCACACGCCCTGTGCTCATCCCCACCCAAATGTGCTCAGTGCAGGAGATCCTGGGGCTCAACATGTGCCACTCAGCCCAGCAGATGGATGTGAAGGGTTTTAGCACCCTCCTGCCGTGGGGCAGCTGTGATTGTCAGCAGGACTCAGGACTTGGAGATGGCAAAAGTGACACTAATTATTGGGTAGGTCACTGGGAGATGGAAGAAAACACATTTGGGGTTTAGACATAAAAATCTGCCCCAACCAACCACATATGACTCCTACTTTCAGTTAAGAAACCACCTGAGGATACAAGCTGTGTAAAAATACCAGGGGTTTGAGTGGTGTTCCCCCCTGTGCTCCTCTTTGCCCCTAAATTTCATTAAATCTGAAGGATCTGGGTGCATTTTTAAAGGGAAACAGGGAAACCTCATCCCACAGACAACAGTGGCTTTTTAGAGTGCAGGAAGATAAAGCACAGCCAGATGCTCCTCTTTGGGAGGATGGCCTGTCATTACTGGGTGTCCTTTGGTAATTTTTTTAATGATTGATAGAGCAGAATGAGAACTACATAAAATGCTGGTTATTATTCCCTGAGTGCAAACACTCACACTGAGCCGGGCAGCCTCCTCCCAACACTCCTCTTGATGCTTCCATGAGCCTCACCCTGGATTTTCCCTGTTCTGGTTTTCCCTTTCGCTGCATCATTGCTGCATCACCCTGAACCTCTTCCCATTCAGTCTCCCTGGGATTAGGCACTCAGTGAAAATAATCCATCCTCTCCCAGTCTGTCCATGGGAGAGCCTCTTCCTGCCTCCCTGCCATCCCTCCCTCCATCCATCCCCTTGTTCAGCTCCCTGTGAAGCTGGGAGACAAACTGAGGCAGGTCTCGGGGATCCCCCAGGGGACAGGAGGGGGATCCCTGCCCTGGGGACATCAGGGGAGGTTGGTCTCTGCTCCCTGAGGGTGGCCTGGACTGTCCTGGCCTCAGCCCCCGGGACAGAGCTGTGGGGCCACGATCACTGCCCAGCTCAGGGCCTCTGGATGGCCCCACTCCTGGATTTTTCCAGCAGATCTGAGCAGACAGTTTAGTGGGAGCTTTCCAGAAAGCCCCAGAACACCTCTGGCAGATGCAAATGCCCAGCTGAGGGTGGCAGAACAATGTGTCTGCCCCAACTCAGCCCCTCTGCAGGGAGCCCCTGCAGCCAGGCACACCCAGGAGCTGATCCCACAGATCCCACACTCCAGCTCCCCTCCCTGCCTGCCCTGTCCTGAGCTCTTATCTACTTGCCCTGACAGAACCAGGCAATTTTTGTGAGACCAGCACTGCTAACAAACCTCCTTTTCCCACCCACTACACTCAGCTTCCCTTCCCAAGGGGTACAGGTCGCTCCCAGCACCCAGAGCAGACCTCAGAGTGAGTTTGTCCTGCTCTGTCCCTGCCAGCAGGTCCCAGGTCTGGGACAGGTCCTGCAGCCAAGGCTCTCCCAGCTCCAGTTCCCACTGGACATCAGCAGGTGAAAGTCAGTGCTGCCTCTCTGTGACCTGACAGCTCTTCAGAACTTCCAACCCCTCCACCTCTTGCAGAAGATGTTTCATTATTTGTCACCATTCCCAGGCCACACAGTGGATGGGGAGGGTGGGAAGCACTCACAGAAAACCCAGGAGAGCTCAGAGTGGATCAACTGCAGCACCAGCTCCTGCAGGATCCACAGAGAGCTCCAAAAAATCCCTTCCTGAGTGACAGTCCTGCACTGCCCAGCTGGAGCCCCCCTGAACCAGAGCCCCTCACCAGGGGCTCCCTTGGTCTCTGTCCATGCCCTCTGAGAGTGGCTCTGCTGAGCTTTGCTGCCTCTGTACCTGCAGTGGGGCACAGGGACAGAGATGCTCCCTCCAGAACCAGCAGAGAATTTGGGAACCTGCCAGCATGAAAGGAGTCCTGGTTTTACTGAGAACAATTTTCTCTGTCTGCAGATATTGGGCTTTTCATTTGACTTAGTGCAGATTTAATCTGGGATGTGTTTCAGCATCTGCTTCAACATCAGTGTTGATTGGAGGCAAAAATTTAACAGCAGCAGCCTCTTGCTCTAATTCCTCAGACCTCCTTGTAGCATTTCTTTGGAACATTCATTTTTTAGCAACACCTGGGCCATCATCACTCTGCTCCCTCAGACAAAAGCCCCAGAGGTGCATCAGTGGCTCCCCTCCCTCCCTCTGACCTCAGCAGGGCACACTCCTGTGCTGTGATCATCACCTCACCCTGTGCTTCCTCCTGCCTTCCTTCTGGAAATAACCAACTGCAAATGGAGCAGGCTGCCAAATTTCACCAGCTGGTGCTGTGTGTCCCTGAACAACAGGGGACACATCTCTGGTCATGACAGGGTCCTGAGAATGTCTCCCTGTGGCACTGGAGAGGCACCACCAAGTGCATGGACAAACAAAAATCACCCAGGATCCAGAGGAACTTAAGTACCCTGAGCTGAGGAGAGATCTCGGAGTGATGATTAAATTATTTCCAAGCAGCCACAGGTTTGGGGGTGATTTCTAGATGGACTTTTGCCTTTTAAAAGGATTATGGCCCTTAGTGACTACATTAAGGGAGAAGTTTAATGGGACAGAATCTGGCCTTGTGGGTGCTAAATGCTCAGATCATACAATTCCTGCACACTCTTTAAGGAGGTCATTTTCAAACACACCAACTGGAGGAACAGCTCTCTGGTTCAAGGGTTCACACTGGGGTGTAAAATCTATTGAGACTCCCCAGGACAGTTCCACATCCCATTGCTGCCCTGGCACTCACCCTCAGCTGGGCCATCAGCCTCTAATGCTCAGGCAGCTGAACCTCCTCTTAAAAAATGAATTTTTATTCTGTTTTATTGACCTCCAAGCACTATAGTGTTGGGTGGGGAGTCTGTGGTGACACAAGTGCCCCTCTTTGGAAAAGCTCAAACCTCCACACACGGTCAGAGGGTGATTCCTGGGTGAAAAGCTGATATCCAGTCTCTCTCCTCATTGGAATTCTGTTCTCCACATTCAGTCAAGACCTGATTTTTTCCCCCTCAGATGTGAACATCCATTGCATGCTTTGACTTGCAAAGCTTTTCCTGCTGCTGCTCTTGATCTTCAGGCAAACCCAAGAATTTGTGTGCTCCCCTGCCCACGAGGGGCTGCAGCCAGCACAGTACCAGCACTAGAACAGGTCAATGTTAGAGCAGGTGGGAGACAGAGAAAAAGCCAGGATGGAAACTGCTGCTCCCAGCACTGTGTCTCCAGGCCAGCACTGCCAGGATGCACCAGTGCCACTGCTGGAAGCAGAAACATTGACCAGAACAGGAAAACCCCAAAGACACCTCAAAACTGTGCAGTAAAACCCCCTCCAGCAGAGACAGGTTTTCCCAAGCAGGTGGCAGTCAGGATCCCAGCTGTGAGCTGGCTTTCCCTGCTGGTCCCCAGCTTTCCCAGTGCTGCACAAGAACCTCAGGGATCAGTCTGAGGCATTTATTGATGTCAGAGAGCCAAGCAGGACAATGCCTTGTAACTCTGCTGCAGGGACCTGAGCTGCTTGGGAGGAAACAACTCCTGTCCAGGGAAGCTGTGGCTGGCCCTGAATCCCTGGAAGTGTCCAAAGCCAGGCTGGACAGGGCTGGGAGCAACCTGTGACAGTGGGAGGTGTCCCTGCCATGGCAAGGGTGGAGCTGGATGGGCTTTGAGGTCTTTTTCAACTCAAATCCTGGGACTCTGTGACTGTGGTTACAGAAAGCTTCACTGGAGTTCCTGGGAGTTTCCAAGGAGTGATGCTGTCCTTGGCTCTGGAGGAATTTTAGGAAGAGCAGGAGCAACCACAACCAGCAGCATCCTCTGTGCAGCACCCATGGCTGTGGATCTCCTCGTGGATCTGGTGTGCTGGAGGCTCCAGTGAGGAAAATGGAAAATCGTTCTAATAATTTTGTCAGGGCAAGTGGCACAGAGGGGCCCAGGATCCCTGGAGCTGGTCCCCATTTATGTGGGAGATCCCTCAGGAGGGGCAGGGAGTGCTCCACGGGGCAAGATGTGCCCTCAGTGACAGCCCAGAGCTCTCCTGCCATGGGGCTGGAGCTGTCCTGGTATGGGGAGGGAGAAAAGAGTCCTTCAAATTCATCTGCTTCCAGCTGCTGGGTTCAAAGCCAGAAAACATCCCCAGAGCAGCACATCCCAGAAAGGTTCTCCCTGCATTTCAAGTACAAAGCTGCAGCACTGAGCTCAGGCAGTCCCACACTGGAGCTCACTGGAGGCTGGAGCACACTCCTCACGCCAATGTCAGTATTACCCAGGGCTGGGAAAATTCCCAACCATCTCCAGGACTCCAAGAGCTCCCAGGACAGCAACAGGTCATGAGATTGCAGAAGAAAGAGAAAGAGGTGAGCCCAGCAGATTGTTCCTCAGGATGCAGGGTCCCCTCCTGGCCTTTGCTTATCTTTCATCGTGAAACTGTAAAAGCACAATGAGCACACCCTGAGGGTCAGCCCAGAGCACGCCCTGCACACACAGCAGAGCACACACAAACACCTCCCCAAGGAGCTGCTTTCCTGGAGAGCAGCAGCTGAGCAGGACATTGCCCCCAGGGGGATTTGGAGCCCTGATCCTTGGAGGAGCAGCTCACCAGGGCTTGTTTTGGCTGCTAAATCCCAGCTGGTTTGAGCAGCCTGTGGCACACAGTGAGTCCAGCCCTGAGTGCCCCGAGCACTGCAGCCTCCACGGAGGGAGGAAGAGATGTCCCAGAACCTTCTGAACTCCCTGGCAGGAAACCTGCCCTAAATGCTGCTTCTCATGTGTCCAGGAACAGTTCTGACCTGGCCAAATCCTGCCATTTCCAAGCACTACTGGGTCTAATCTCTCTGGGTACCAGGGGCCTTTCCAACGAAATGGAAGATGAGTTTCTGGCCAGCTCTGCAGGGAGGATGAAGATGGGTGTGGGCACAGCACCTTCCACCCTGAGGAGTGGGAAGACAGAGTCAAGGACAGAAGGATTCACCCACGAGCAGCCACAGATGGAGGAACTGCACAAGACCATTCACTGCCAGGGCTTCAAAAGCTCATCCTAGGCCATGGGAAGCTCAGGGCTCCCAGCTGCTGGACCCACGGCCCTGCTGTGCCTGGCACCATCAGGGGAACAAAGGGAGCCCCTGAACTGAGGGTGTCAGGACTCCTGGGAGACTGAAGGGATTAACAGAGAAGAGCAAAGGGATTTCCTGTGTTTGCCACGGGCTCTGCTGCTCCTCGTGCACACCCTGCTCTCCCACAGACACAAAGCCAACCCTTCTGGGCACATCCATCCCCTGCCATGTGGGCTCAGGTGGCCAGGAGGGACACTGAGAGCAAGGGAGAGACAGGTGGGTCAGTCAGTCCTGCAGGTGCCAGCCTTGGATTTGTGTTTGTGCCTTAAAAATTGTGCTTGTCCTCCCTCTCAAATTCCCTGAGACACTTCCTCTCCTTATGTGCTCCCTTCATCCCCACGAGCTCTTGTGATTTAGATTTAATGCCTGTGTATTAGATTGAAGTCCTGTGATTGAGATTTTTAGATTTAATATCTTGTGTAAGACACAAGATTTGCCCCTGGGATCCCAGATCTGGATTTCAGAGGTTTTGTTTCATCTTCACATCTCAGCCACTCTGTAGGAAAACCATTGGCCCTTGGGACCCCTCAGCCACAGCTCCTGACTTCTGTCTTCCCAGCACTCCTGGGGAGATCTGGATGATGGGACAAGAGGAAAGAAGTTTTTATAACTGAGTTTTTATTACTAAGTTGCTAAGGGGAAATCACAGGTTCACTGACAATGAAATGAGAACGAAAATGAAAATGAAAATGAGGTGATGGCTGGAGAGAAGGTGCTGCCTGTTCACTGGATCCCTGGGGCAGGGTCTGCTCCTTGGAGCTCCCCACTGGTCCCAGCAGTGCTGAGCCCCTATCCCCTGGGATGGGAGGGAGCTGGAAGCACAGAGCTGCTCTGGGAGCCAGTCCCAGTGCAGTGCCCATTGTGCTGCTGCCTCCCAGCCACGTCTGGCTGTCTCCATGTGTCCCATCCAAGGGTGGGAGATGTGGAGCCCAAAGATTGCCTGAAGCCTCCCAGGGGGCAGAGAGGGGCAGGAGAAACAGGGAGCAGGAACTGGGCAGAAGACAGCACTGGGGCAGGAGTGGGAGCCAGGTCCTCTCATTCAATGTCTCCAGCAGGAACATTTCTCCTGAGCAGGTACCCTGGGATTCCCTTGACATCCTTACAATCATTCACGTGTATTTAAATCAACAAGTGATGCCAGCTCAGCATCCAGCCTGGAGGAGCAGCTCTGGGTAAGGACAGTCACCCAGGTGTGCCATAAAGCAATGGCATCTCTGTCCCTGGAGGTGTTCCAGCTGTGGAAGGACAAGGCCCTGAGAAACCAAATGTGACCTGGAGACTGCTCTGAGCCCTCCTGAGGGCTCTCCCAGCCTGGATTGACCAAGGACTACAAACAATTCTTTTATTCCCAGGTGCTTGCAGGAGGAAGAGGAATGCAGTGGGAGAAGATTGGTCCCACTGTGGTTGGAATGTGCTTCAGTGGACAGACAGGAATGGGATGAGCTCCAACCAAGGGACCTGGGGAAAAACTTCCAGGGAAGGAATAACCCTGTGCACCTGCAAGGGCTGGGGCCAACCTGCAAAGAGAGCAGAGCAAGACCTGGGCGTGCTGCTGGACCAAAAGCTGACTGTGGAGCAGCCATGGGGCACTGCAGCACAGAGCCACCAGGGCTGCCCCAGGGACAGCAGGGGGAGGGAGGAGATCCTTCAGCACCCGAGGGGCCTCACCTCAGCTCTTGCACATGGGCTCCCAGTACAAGAGAAACAGAATCAAAGCATCAGAGAATCTCCTGAGCTGGAAATCTGGCATGGACCAGGCACCATTGATGAGGCACCATAAAATTGGGATTCCCAGTGAGATCAGGGGGCAAGGGCCCTGGAAGGAGATGCTGGAGAGGCATATCATAGGAAACAAAATTCCCTGGGTTGGAAGGGACTCAACAAGGATCATCCAGGAGAACTCCTCTGCTCAGGACACCCCAACAAAATGCCACCATGGGCTCAGTCAAAACTTTTTCTTATTTGCCCACAGTGGTGCCTGCACAGTGAGATCTCTACTCTGAGTTCATCATGGTCACTCTGCACAGAACTGCTGCTCACACACTTCTGAACCCACCTTCTGCAGGAGCACCTCAGGCTGGGCTGGAGCCTGGGCCAGGCTGTCTCTGTTCCTGTGCAATACCAGGTGTCTCAGTGCTGCTTTAGGCTCTGTGTCTTCATCCTTCAGTGACAATTTCTGGCCTAATAAGCAATTTGACCCACTATTCCCACAGCTGGAGCAGTAGAAAGGATCCTCTCAGATCTGTCTTGTACCTTCCCCAGCTCACAGCTGCTCCTCGAGCCTGGTGTCTCATCCAGGTGTGGTTCAGTCTCTGCCAGGGCCACCTGCACAGGGGTCCAGCCAGCTTGGAACAGTGGCAGTGACACATCTGATCCCAGAGCAGCTCCTGTCCAGGAATGCTGATCCTCTGCTGGTGAACTTGGCATTGGACAGGGCACTTTCCACCTTGGCCACAGCTGAGAAGCTCTCATGTCAGCTCTGCTGAGAGCTGAGAGACCCCTGGGTATTCCGGGTGTTGCTGGCCTGGATCCAGAGCCTGGCAGGTCCTGTCAGATCCTCCAGCTCCCTGGGGAGCTCTCGGGTGCTTTGGAGAACCCAGACTGGCTCCATGCAGAGCTGAGTCCCTCTGCCACAAAGGCCCAGGGTGTCCCCAGCTGTGAAAGCCCTTCTCACACCAGTGCCAGCAGCAGCAGCTCTCCTGTTCCCTTAGGAACTTTGCCCCCCTGAACCCTTATCTCATCAAACTCCCCCTGGGGATGGTGGGGGCAGGGTTGGGGTCATTAGTGCCACCAGGACGAGGCGTGGCCAGGCAGGAGGGTGTTCCCCAGCCCTGACGCTGTCCCCTGTCCCCTGCAGGTCCCTCGCCCTGGGCCAGCAGTACAGCTCCCTGGGGTCCCAGCCCATCCTCTGCGGCTCCATCCCCGGCCTCGTCCCGAAGCAGCTCCGCTTCTGCCGCAACTACATCGAGATCATGCCCAGCGTGGCCGAGGGGGTGAAGTTGGGCATCCAGGAGTGCCAGCACCAGTTCCGGGGCCGCCGCTGGAACTGCACCACCATCGATGACAGCCTGGCCATCTTCGGGCCCGTCCTGGACAAAGGTGACCCCTGGGGGCTTGGGGGGGCAGCCGGGCTGGGGGGCAGAGCTGGCACAGCTCCACTGGGGGACACACCAGGATTGTCCCACAGCAGGGGAAAGGGTCTCACGTGTCAGCTCTCAACCCTGATTTCTCCAATTTCTTTGTCTTCCAAGTCTCTGGTGTGTTCCATCACAAGGGGTGACGAGGGAAAGGTCTGTTCCCATCCCAGGAACTCGGAAGGGCCAGGGAGGATATCAGGTACAGGAAGGGGAAGGTTTAGCCCCAAGGCCTCTCACATGTTCCAGAATCATGGGCTCCACCTCCCTGTCCAGGGCATGCAACATTTCCAAACTGGTCCAGCAGCCCTGTGGGAAAAGCCAAGGAGAGGGGATGTGGTTGAGCTCTTTGGGATCAAGGTAGAGCCACTGAAGCACAAACTGCCCACCCCAGGAGGTCCCTGGGCTCAGGTTTCCCCACCAGTGAGGAATCATGGTTGGAATCCATGGTCCTGATCAGGCTTACTGCAATGAATCTTTTTTCCAATGGGATTTCAAGGATTTTCAAAAATGAGCCCAAAAAGCAGGGAACAAGGAGAGGTTATAAATTCATTTTTCCTCTCCTCTCTCCAAACTCCTCTTCATCCCCTGCTCCTGAAATGCCTCCTTTCTAGATCCACTGGCATGAGTCAGGCACACGGGAGCATTGATGAGGCACCATAAAATTGGGATTCCCAGTGAAACCATGGGACATTCCACCGGAAAAAGTGAGAAAGGGCCCCAAAACAGCCTGGAAGGAGGCACTGGAGGGGCAAATCATAGAATCACAAAATTCCCTGAGTTTGAAGGGATACACAGGGATCATCCAGTCCCACCCCTGGCCCTGCACAGACTCCCCAGCAATCCCACCCTGGGCATCCCTGGAGTGGTGTCCAAAGGCTCCTGGAGCTCTGGCAGCCTCAGGGCTGGGACCATTCCCTGGGGAGCCTGGGCAGTGCCCAGCACCTTCTGGGCAAGAACCTTGTCCTGATCTCCATTCCAACCCCCCTGGCACAGCTCCATGATGTGTTCCACATCTCAGCTGTCCCTGATCTCAGATTAAAAGGCATTCCCACGAGATTGAACCAAGTGGTGGATCAAAAACTCCCAGTGGATCAAAATCTCCCGTCCTGTCCTGTGGATTCTGTTCACTCTGTGCCACATTCAGCACAAGGGACATCCACAGGTAATACCTTGGTTTCACAGCTTCCTAAACACAACCAAAACCATTTCCCCCTCATCTTCCTGAGTGTTGACACCACTGGGTCTCTGCAGCCCAAAATCTCTTCATTGAACAGAAATTATTGTTTTCAGTGATGCTTTGGAAATGGGAATTTTACTCTCCACTTTTTCAAGAAACTGGAGAAATTGGGGCAAGAGTAGGACTTGGGACTATTTCTCAACAGCCCCTGGAGAATGCAGGATTTCTGGTGAATATTTCTTACAAAGCCCCACAATTCTGCAAAGAAACAGTTCATGATTTCCTTTTTTTCACGTTTCAGCCTCCCAGTAAGGGTAGGTATCATTTCAGATCCCCAAAGTGTCAGTCGAGTGCTTCAGTGAAAATTATTCCTTTGTGTTAATGTGGGATTCTTTGCTGGAACCAAGATTGTCAAGTCTTATTAGAGCACTAATGGGCACCATGAGATTCATTTCCCCTCTGTTGTGCCAGGGTGTATTTTGGGGTAACTGTTGTATTTACTACCAAATAACTTGTCAGCAGGGCTCAACACACTCTAATTTGCTGCCTAATAAAAGCCTGTCCTAAATTTCAGCACTTAAAAGAGCAGAAAGTTCTAATTTTCTTAAAAAACAGTCATTAAAAAAAGTCATAAAAATTCTAAACACGTTATGAAAGAACTGTTCAAGCACTGAGACACTGAAAATCTCTCACCACCACTTCTGTCAGCGGGAAAGCACTCAAAGATTAGATTTGAACCATTCTCCCTGTAATGAGCAAACTGAACTTTGAATTTATGGAGAATATTTTAAGATTCTTTCGGCTGCAGGGACTCGAGCAAAGCCTCATGTGTGGACTTGCCTCAGCATCTCCACGTACCCTGAGCTGACAAGGTAAAATATCACCCAGAGCTCTGAAACTCTTCTGACAGATGGAGAAAAATGAGTGAGCACGTTGGATATTCAGCTTTCCCAATCCCACCGTGACGCATCTCCAGACAGCACTGCCAGTGTTTTTATCCTGGTGTCTCACTAACCTGTAAGTGGAGCAGTTAAAAATAAACAGCATCATCTGCAAAGAAGGACACATCAAAGCCCAGCCCATCTGATTGTGGGTATTATTCACATTTTTGAACTGTGCTTGTGTCTTTTCCCTGCTGCCTTCAAAATTAATGAGCAGATTCAGGATGGGATTGGTGTCATTGTGTGGCAGTGAGTAACACAGGGAACCTTTGAGATTCCCAGAGGCTGCAGCAGAGAAAACCAGAAGGTTTCCAGCCACGGCTTCCTCAGCTGAGGGAAGAGAGAAGGTTGGTTATAAACCTTCTGTGAGGAGTGTGGGACCAGCCCTGCTCATCACTGACAAGGGTTGTGGACACTCCTGGGCCTTCAGAGAATCATGAAATAGTCTGAGTTGGAAGGGACCTTTTAAAGATCATCTTGACCAACTCGGCTCCTTCCTTAAAAGCAGCAAGAACAGTCACAGCCTGGTTTGGGTTGGACAAAGCCCATCCCACCCCTGCCATGGGCAGGGACACCTCCCACTGTCCCAGAGTGCTCTGAGCCCCAGTGTCCAGCCTGGCCTTGGGCACTCACAGGGATCCAGGGGCAGCCACAGCAGCTCTGGGCACTCTGAGCCTGCCTAACCCCACAGGGAACAATTCCTTCCCAATATCCCATCCAGCCCTGCCCTCCTGCAGTGGAAGCCTTTCCCTGTGTCCTGTCCCTCCATCCCTTGTCCCCAGTCCCTCTGCAGCTCTCCTGGAGCCCCTTTAGGTGGTCCTCAAACCAAGAGTTTTGAGCCCATAATCTGGATCCTGTGGCCACCATGGCAGCCCTTGCCATTTCCTCCTTTTTCTGACTTTTAGCACACCCAGGGGTGTGCTAGAAACCCACAAACCAAAACAAAAATTAAACCAAAACCAAGGCAATCCCTATCACAGCTCACCCACTGCATTTGGTCAACAAAGGGTCAGGCTTTCACCTCTGACAAACACCTGGATGAAATCCCCCCTCAGTATTAACTTGGTTAATCTCAGCTGCTGCTCCCTCAGGTAGATTGAAGCTATTTCGGAAAAGCTTCAAAGGTGCAGTTCTCACTACAACAGCATCAAAAATCACTTCTAATAGAGCCCACAAAGAAACTGAGGATAATTTCATTTTAAAGGAGCTGCAAACATGTTAACCATGGTCACTTCCACTGAAGGAGAGCAGCAGTGAGGGAGGGCTCAGCTGAGCAGACCCTGCCTGGCACACACGTCTGAGCCATCCTGGGCTGCTCCTCCTGGGGACATCCTCCAGCCTTTGGGCACCAGAGCCAGTGTGGGAGCACAGGGCTGCTCTCCCTGAAATACCTGAGGGATTCCTGCCTCCAGGTCTTCCCATAACCTCCCCTCCTATCCCCACATCACTTCCCCATGTCAGCCACGGCTCCAACCTCTCCTCCTGCAGCCCCTGACAGAGCAAAGAACACCAAAGGCAGCTCAGGGAAATCCCAGCACTGAACCCATTTGGGATCTGTGAACAAGAACCCTGCCGAGGCTCTGCCCTCACCCACCCGGGTCTCTCCACATTTCCCACCCAGATTCAGACTCACAAGGTTTTGGCTGCTGTAGCTTCCCAGGCTTTGGTTTTCTAAGGCCACTGCTGATCTTCCTGCAAGGAAGGACAGGCAGGGAGAGCTGGGGTATTCACCTGGAGAGGAGAAGGCTTGAGGAAGACCTCACAGCCCCTTCCAGGGCCTAAAGGGGCTCCAGGAGAGCTGGAGAGGGACTTGGAACAAGAATCTATCAGTGAAAGACAAGGGGCAATGGCTTCCACTGCCAGAGGGCATGGCTGGATGGGATTTTGGGCAGGAATTGTTCCCTGTGAGGGTGGGCAGGCCCTGGCACAGGGTGCCCAGAGCTGCTGTGGCTGCCCCTGGATCCCTGGCAGTGCCCAAGGCCAGGCTGGACAGAGCTTGGAGCAGCCTGGGACAGTGGGAGATGTCTCTGCCCATGGCAGGGGTGGGGTGGGATGGCTTTAAGGTCCCTCCCAATCCAAAATGTTCTGTAGCTGTATGATTCTACATTTTCTTTTTTCCATGTCTTATTTTCTAACCCGAGCCATGGAAAAAAAAAAAAGAAAAACCAAAAAAATCCA
>VZTB01009282.1:159772-201915 GCA_013397245.1 Thryothorus ludovicianus
AAAAACCAACAAAATCCAATCCCTGAATGAGAGGTAAGATCATGTTTTTACAAGCAGATTCCCCAAGATGATTTATACTGCAGGTGTGCAGTCTGGGATAAGGAGGGAAGAAAAACCTGCTTTCCCCCGCCCTCCTTTCCCTTTTCTTTGTAGAATAAGGTCAGTTCTTATCTAAAGCCAATGGCTCTTCCAGCCAAGTCCTGCCCAGAGCCAGGGCTGAGCCAGCAGCCACACGTTACTCTGGGGGAGAAGCAATCGCCCTTCTCCGGGCTGGTGATGAAATCCATTATTTCGGTCAAAGCTGGCACCCAGACAGAGCTGGTGGGGAGTGCCCGGGGCAGGACGGCCCCACAGGCACCGGGAGAGCGATTCCTGGCGTGGGGAGAGGTGTCGGAGCCGCAGGCAGGGCTGGGTGTGCCGGAGCTGGGCAGGAGCCGTGGCAAGCTCTGACCTTTCCCCGCTCCCTGTGCTCCTGTCCCCTCACCCCGCGCTGCCCTGGCGCCTCTCCGGCTCCGGGATTCGCCACCGATCCTCCGTGAAGATGCTCCCCAAGGCTGCTGGGGCTGGCGGCTGCGGGGCAGGTGCAGGGGAGGCAGCTGGGCCCGGGCTGCCTTCGGGGGTCCCCGTGAGCTCGGCTAAGCCCCTGACACGAGCTGTGAAAAGGCAGACCCGCACCACGATAACCCATGGCTTTTCTCAGCCATGACACTCGCAGTCATTTGCATCTAAACAGGGGTGTGTGGGATCAGGGGCCGGCTTGATATAAACTCAGCAGCTTAAAGGGAGGGGGAGGGAAAGGAGAGAGGGAGAGAGAAAAATAAGCTTATACCGATGAGAAAGAGCTAAGCTTCCTCCCCTACTGTGAGGCAGGGCGAGCGATACCATCGCAGCGCCGCAGTCGTTTCAAATCGCTGCCGCATTCACACGCCCTTTAGCCATTCTGGGGGGCTGGGGAGCGCCATCAATAGGGATTTCCCAGCCGGGCTGGCGGGATTGGAGGGTGACGGCAGGACAGGGGAACATTGCCCCGTTGCTACGAGGTGCTCCTGGGGAATGCCAGTGCTCTGTGCCGTGGGTACGCTGGCCGGCGGAAACATTCCGCATTATGCTGGTAATACAGTGTGACACCGCGGGAACAATGGCAAATTGAGTGTCCCAGCAGGTAACGGGCCTGGCTGGGAGACAGTCGCAGTGGTGCACTGTCAAGGCGGCTCTAATCCTCCCTCGCCAGCCCCTCCCCTGGTTCTGGGAACGCTGCTCCCGCATTTCATCTCTGGGAAATTCTCCCAGCTCCTCGCCCAGACCCGGGCGAGAATTTCAAGGCGAGGGGTTTGTCCGCAGCTCGCTCCCCCCCGCGCCGGCACCGTGTGGGGGGACACGGGGGGCACTGGAGACACGGAGACACGGGGGGCACGGAGGAACACGGGAGGACACTGGGGACACGGGGAACACTGGGGGCACAGGGGGCACAGNGGGGGGTACTGGGGACACGGGGGGCACAGGGGGCACGGGCAGTCGCGGGAGCCGTGTCCATCGCCGCCCTGCCCGGCGGGCACTGCCAGCCCCGGCTCGGTCCCAGCTCAGCCCTGCAGTGCTCCCCGTGCCCATCCACACCTCCCAGGGAAAGTGGAGCCACATCGGGCCCGAGAGCGACTCGTGTCCTCCCCCTGTCCCCAGGCTGTCCTGGGCTGGGGCCAGGAGGGCTCGCTGGCTCCTCTAATCTGATGTGCTTTGGATCACGGGCCACCCAAAGAGCCTTTGTCAGGCTGAAACACCTCATTTGGAGCAGGGACCTTCAACCGGTGCCCGCAGCCCCCAGTGGTCCCAGTGTAAGCAGCTGGTGAAAGATCTCCGAGGAAAACCTTGCTTGGTGGAGGCTGGATCCCTGCTGGCACATGGGAGATGGGACGGGCAAGGAGGGAAGAGTTTGAGCTAAAAGGAGATGAAAACCTCAGCATGGTGCTGCCAGCACTGCCAGGACTCAGCAGCCCTGGTTGGAGACTCCATTTGGGAGTTCCCTGGGCACGGCTGCACATTCCCACAGCTGGCACTCACCCACCCTGAGAGCCTGCTTGGGCTGGCAGCAGCTCAGCTTGGGAACCTGGCTTTTGGGAGCCAGACCCACCTCTGCAGAGACAGGGGCTGGGGAGAGGGACCTGCTGTCCCTGGGCACGAGGCAGGAGCAGGGCAGGGGTGCAGGGGACAGCTGAGAAGATGGTTCATGGCTCCTGCTCTGGAAGGAGGGGACTGGCTCCAAGGTGATTTTCTCAGCAGAAATTTCTGCTTTATCTCATATCCACTGACAACTGTCCCAATGATCCGATCACACTGGACCCACAAGGAAGTCAGAACCCTCTGACCCAGGCTGAGCTCCAGCCTCCAGCCCCTCCCAGTCTCCTGGAGGTTGGATTAACTCCAATACCTGCTCTGGATTTAAACCTAAAGTCTCCATCTTCATAGCTGGGCCAAAGCACCCCAGTGTCACTGCCCAGGGAGCTGCACTAGTGCAGAGCTCTGGGCCAAAAGGAGAAAGCTGGTTCTGGGATACTGACTGTGCTTGGGAGAGCCTGAGTCAGGGCTCTGAGGCCAAGGGTCAAATGCCTGTTCTCCCACAGTGTGTCCTGCATCATCCAAAACCTTTCCCCAGGTCAATGAGCTTCTCCATCTCTAACCCCTGGCATGGAGCCCCTCTCTGAGTTCCTAGACCAGGAATTACTCCAGTAACTCTCTCCTGAGGCCCCTCAAGCTGCTACTGGTGCCCTGAGCTGGATCAAATTCTGGATCCTGTATTTGGGAAATGCTGCACATGTGACCCCCCCCAGAGCTGGAGTCACACCCCTGCCCACCTCCTTCTACCCCAGGGCAATGCTGGCAGCTCCCACTCCAGAAAACCTTCATTAACAAATTAACAAAACAACTTCTGGCTTTTCCATGAGGTTTAGGTGCTGCTGGGGGAGGTTGGGGAGGAAAACACCAGCGTTGCACTGACCAGTGACCCCCTGTGCTCTGTGTCTCTGCAGCCACGCGAGAATCTGCCTTCGTCCACGCCATCGCCTCGGCCGGGGTGGCCTTCGCTGTCACCCGCTCCTGCGCCGAGGGCACCTCCACCATCTGTGGCTGTGACTCCCACCACAAGGGTCCCCCGGGGGACGGCTGGAAATGGGGGGGGTGCAGCGAGGACGCCGACTTCGGCGTGCTGGTGTCGCGGGAGTTCGCAGACGCGCGGGAGAACCGGCCGGACGCGCGCTCGGCCATGAACAGGCACAACAACGAGGCCGGCCGGACGGTGAGTGCCCGGTGGGGACAGGCTGAGAGCCCAGTCCTGTATGGCCACTGCGGCTCCCCCTGACAGAGGGGGACCACAGGAATCCCCAGGCAGTGACTTTCTAGGATTATTTTCCAGGGCACAGCATTTCCTCTCCCTCCAAACAGACAGGTGGGGTTAAGAGCTAAAATATTCCTTGATTCCAGTGCAAATGGAATTCCAGAGTAGTTTGGGTTAATGGGACCTTAAAGCCCACCTTGTTCCACCCCCCTGGCATGGGCCAGGACATTTTCCACTATCCCAGGCTGCTCCAAGCCTCATCCAACCTGACCTTGGACACTGCCAGGGTTGGGGCAGCCACAGCTGCTCTGGGCATTCTGAGCACCTTCCAAGGCCATGTGTAGAAACCCAACCCCAAGTCAGCACTGGATGAAGAGGATTTTCCTCCCAGTGCCTCCTTCCTTCATGTTCCCTGTTATAACAATATCCCACCCAATGATTCCTTGGAGTAGATTATAGTCACAGCCCCATCCAACTGGAATATTCCATTCCATTCCATTCCATTCCATTCCATTCCATTCCATTCCATTCCATTCCATTCCATTCCATTCCATTCCATTCCATTCCATTCCATTTGTCAGCACACATTTGGGCCTCTGCCTGCCCTGGGTCATTTGCAAACCCAGTGGGACCTTTCTAACAGTGCTTGAAGCTAACACTGACACTGGTTTTGCAGACCACAGCAGGCAGAGGTGGAAGGAGAGAAGCCTGACAGCTCCCAGTACAAAAATCTCCCACCAAACTCCAGTAATTTTATTCAAAATCAGTGATTATTTGCTCTGCACAACGGAGATTTTGGTGAAGAGCCCCGTCTGTAGATTCCCAATTTCACACACTTTTTAGTACAAACTGTTGGACTTGGGACATAAATGAAGGGTCATTAGCAAGGACAGGACAGGGATCAGTCTCCATCCACAGGGCTTAGAAGCATTTCCAGCCCTCAGCTTCTCTGGGCTCTGACTGTCCACACACATAGGAAAGGAAAGAACCCCACAAAAGGATCAAATATTTGGATTAGGTTAGACTGGTTTAGAATATATTAGACTGGAATGGGTTGGATTGGATTGGATGGGGTGGATGATAAGAGCAGCTGCCCACCTCAGCCATGCTTTTGTAGTGTGACATCTCTGGAGATCTTTAAAGCTCCCCAGCATCTCCAATCAGCCCATGTTTACAGAATCACAGAACCACAGAATATCCTGGGCTGGAAGGGACCCACAGGAATCATCCAGCTCAGCTCCTGGCCCTGCACAGACTCCCCAGCAATCCCACCCTGGGCATCCCTGGAGTGGTGTCCAAAGGCTCCTGGAGCTCTGGCAGCCTCGGGGCTGGGACCATTCCCTGGGGAGCCTGGGCAGTGCCCAGCCCCTCTGGGGCAAGAACCTTTCCCTGATACCCAACCTAATCCTCCCCTGGCACAGCTCCACCTGTTGCCTTGAGTCCTGTCACTGGTCAGGAGTGAAGAGATCAGTACCATCCACTGCTCCTCATGAGGATGCTGAAGACCTCAATGAGGTCCAACCTCAGTCTCCTCCAGCTGAACAAACCAAGTGCCCTCACAAGGCCCCTCCAGACCCTTCCCCACCCTTGTGGCCTCCTTTGGATGCTCTCTAGTGGCTTAATGCCTTTTTATGCTGTGGTGCCCAAACCTGCCCACAAAACTCAAGGCGAGGCTTCCCAAACCGAGCTTAGATCAGACACTGAAACCCAGGTGGCACAGGCGGGTGATGGAAAGCAAAGCCCGTGTTGCAGCCGCTGCTGCTGACTCTGTTTTCCCCGCACAGACCATCCTGGATCACATGCACCTCAAGTGCAAGTGCCACGGGCTCTCGGGGAGCTGCGAGGTGAAGACCTGCTGGTGGGCCCAGCCCGATTTCCGGGCCATCGGGGACTACCTGAAGGATAAATACGACAGCGCCTCGGAGATGGTGGTGGAAAAGCACCGCGAGTCCCGGGGCTGGGTAGAAACTCTCAGGGCCAAGTACGCGCTTTTCAAGCCGCCGACGGAGCGGGACCTGGTCTACTACGAGAACTCCCCCAATTTCTGTGAGCCTAACCCGGAGACGGGCTCCTTTGGGACGAGGGACAGAACGTGCAACGTCACCTCCCACGGCATCGACGGCTGTGACCTCCTGTGCTGCGGGCGGGGCCACAACACCCGGACTGAGAAACGCAAGGAGAAGTGTCACTGCATCTTCCACTGGTGCTGCTACGTGAGCTGCCAGGAGTGCACGCGGGTCTACGATGTCCACACCTGCAAGTAAGCACAGGTGGGTCTCCACTGGTGGAGGCTGCTCCAGAGCACGGCCGAGGGATCCGTCAGCCCCATGATCAGCCCCACACGTGGCCTCACACTGCAGAGGACAGCACAAAACTCCTGATGGCCCCGGCCAGGGCACACACCCACACCCAGGGCACGGAGGAGGCTCTGGGCACCTCAGCCACGTGGGGTGTGACTGCGGATGCCTCGGGCAGGACAGGCTGCCTGGGGAGGGCAGGGACAGGATGGGGAGGGCAGGGACAGGACAGGGAGGGCAGGGAGAGGACAGGTAGGGCAGGGAGAGGACAGGATGCCCTGGAGAGCAAGGTCAGGACAGGCTGGGGAGAGCAGAGAGCAGGGACAGCTGAGGCCCAGCAAGGCACAGCCACATGAGGAAGAGCTGCTGCTGCTGCAGCTCCCAAGCTCCCAGCTCTGTCCTGCACCCACAGGTCCAGCCCCTGCAGACACCAACACAGGGCTCAGGTGGAAATGGATTTTTCACAGTGAAAGCTCTCCCCTGTGCTGCTGTCCTGGTCTCAGCAGATGCAGTGGGGAGAGGAAAGGAGCCTCCACCTCAGCCCAGCTCCCTCCTTCCTGCTCCGAGGTGCTGCTGGAGAACCAAACCTGTCTGAGCATGCAAACAGCCCACGTGTGGCCTCTCCTTCCCTTTCCCCTCTGCCCTCTCTGCTCCCCACAGCCTCACATCTCCCATAATCTCTCAAGGAGGATGTCAGGAAGGCAGAGCCCAGAGCGGACCCTCTGGCACCTGGTCCAGGACAAGAGCAGGGCACAGGGCACTGCTGCCACCTCGTACAGGGGACAGCATTGTCACAGCCACCTCCCCCCTCCCCCCCCAGCCCCGTGCAGCTGCCCGGGAGAGGATTTTAAGGCTCGGGGCAGTACCTATTGACTAAGCATTCCCTAGCATGACTTTACATCCCAGAGGGAGCTCAGGGATCTCTCTGGGGATGGGTTACCTGCCAGGTGAGCTGCTGCTCCAGCTCCAAACATAAGAGATTCCAGGGAGAGAGGAAATCTCTGTCCCAGCCTCCTTGTCAGCCTTCCCACCAGACAGTTGTGGTCCCACAGCACAATGCCAGGCAGACCCTTCCCCTCCCATGGGATTTACTGAGCTGTCAGCAATCATCCCCTCAAGCACAGAGGGATGTGCCATGAGCAGGGATTTGGGCCCCTCCACATCCCATGGCCCATCCCAGTGCAGCAGAACCAGGGTTTGGCCCCCACCTGCTCCCCAGGCCATCCCCTCTCCCTGGGTTTACCTTCTCCACGAGTACTGACTCATGACATTAAAAAATAAACACTCCCTCTTGTCCTGGTGGGCTCCAGGACCAACAGCCACGTTCAAACACACCCTAGTCAGTGAATTCCAGGGACTCATGGCCACTCGGGCTGTTGCTGCTGCTCCACTCTCTCTTTTCCCGGGAATGAGCAGCCCCTGGAGCTGCACAGAGCAATAAAGGGGTGAGACCCCTGGCAGGGAGCACGGGAGGGCCCTCAGGCAGAGCAGAACCCCAGGTGCCTCCCATGCAGAGCGTCAGGACGAGCTCCAGACCCTCCTTCAGAGGAGCCTTTGCTCCCGAAAATTAAAACCCCAGAGAGCTCCAAAAGCCTCCCCCAGCTGGAGCCACGCCGTCCTCTGATATGCATCTATTTAAAGTATATATTAAATCCCATGTCTGGAAAGACTCCCAGTACCTGACTTTAAACAAAATCCCTTCTTTGTTTGTTTGTTTTTTAATCAAGAAAAGGTATTTAATATTAAATAGAACATTTATTGCCTTGTAATTATTTTACTGTAGCCAGGTATTCTAGCACTGAATGGAAGATCTTTTTCCATCAATCTGCTGTATCCAAAGTTTTGTATAAAGTTGTAGAGGTCGATTTTTTTTTATTTTATATTCAGAAAATTTCTCTTTTTATAAGCATTATTTATTATACAATGTATATACTTGAGTTAACTAAGATTATATATTATATAAATATATATATTTGGAGAAAAATATATTTCAACTTCCATTTTTTGTGGTACATCATTAAAGAAAAGGTAAGAATTCAAAAATATGCACTTGCCAGCTTGTGTGGTTTGGCTCTGAGGGTCCTGCTGAAGAGCTACAGAGCAGTGGGTCATGACCCAGCTGTTTATGGACAGGGATCATGGAATCCCCAAATGGTTTGGGTTGGAAGGGACTGGGGTATCTGTTATAGGAATCAAGACAATGATGGCAAAAAGAAGAGATTTGACAGCTGAATGCTGAGATTTTGATCCAGGGAGTGCCAGGGCATAGTGTGCACAACTGAGATTCAGCACTGAACCATGGAACCCTTGGGGTTGGAAAAGACCTTTAAGTTCACTGAGTCCAACCATTCCCAGCACTGCCAAGGCCACCACCGACCCCTGTCCCCAAGTGCCACACCCACAGAGCTTTTAAATCCTTCCAGGGATGGAGACTCCAGCCCTGCCCTCGGCAGCTGTGCCAGGGCTGGACAACTTTCCATGAATAAATTTTCCTAATATCCCATCTAAACTCCTCCTCTCTTCCTGTCCCTGTCCCCTGGGAGCAGAGCCTGACCCCCCCCTCAGCTGCCCCCTCCTGTCAGGGAGTTGTGCAGAGCCAGAAGATTAACTTAAGCAATGGATCAAAACAGGCTTCACACTTTGTACACTCCCCACATGTACTCACAGGCTGTCTCTGAATCACCTTCCAATGCTTTGGACAGACCAAGGTCCAAATTTTCACTTATAAAATCTCTTCTCCTGTCCATGAATAATTCTGTGGGTGTTTCTGCAGCATCCTCCTCACATTAGCAATACTTTTAAGTGCACATGATTTTCCACTGCACTGGTCTCAAATGTACCTGTCTGAAGGGCAAAATAAATATAGAATCACTCAGTATTCTCCCTCTGATCCCCAAATTACACAAAAAACCATCCCATGGATTCACGTGCATGAACAGGCTGTCTCTGCTGGTGCCACCACCACTGACATGTCCTACCTAACCAGAGACCCTGACCCAGGGAAGGTTCTGGACTCCACAGCTCTGGGGCTGAAGCTCTCCCTGTCTGCCCACCTGGCCCAAACCTTCCTCCACCCCACACCATGCCCCCAAAACCCATCCCAGCACCTTCAAATCTGCCTCTGGTCAACAACTCCATTTCAGGGACACATTTCTGGACAGTTCAAGATGAAACAGGGTAAGGAAGGGGGTGATGAATTTGAAGAATTTGACTCTTACATTGAAAGCATTATTGTACATTTATTATCATTTAAAGCCACTTTGCCAGGGAGAGTCATGGAGAACACACAGGGGGTGGGAAGGTGCTGCCTTTCCTTTGTGCCACCTGCAGGAAACATCTCAGATCTTGAAAGAGGCTGGAATGGGTCAGGTGTCACACCCAGCAGCCCACCCTGGTTTGCCAGCCCTCCCCAGGTGTGGGATACCCCCACCCATACACACACAGACACACCTGGGGCCTCCTCAGCACTGCAGGGCCCACACAGCTCCAGAACGGGCTGGACCAGACTCCTCTCACTGAGAGTGAGAGGGGCGTAGTGTTCAGGCTGGGGAAAATTCAACCCATCCACACTCAGGCACACACTGAGCACCTCTCTGGCAGCAGCAGCCCAGCAGGAGCTCTGCTCCTCACACACACCAGCACCAGACACAGATGGCACCCAGGTCATCACAAGGAGTTGTGCTTTTTATTGAATCCATTGAATGTGCAATTAAACCAGATATTTATTCATCAATATAGTTCTGGACACAGACACGATAAGGTTTACATCATTTACTCTGAAATATAAGTTACTGTGTGCTGCTGTCACTCGGACTGGCAGAGGGAAGGGAGGAACAAATAAATTCACAAGATCATACACAAAATGAGAGGGAACCACCACTGGGACTCACAACAGCATCACAACACAACAGCACTGCCAGAGGAGCAGAGTGGAGTGGCTGAAACACTCCAGCTGCTGTGAGCACACTGAGGACAGCAGTACCTCCAGCTCAGCCTGGAAGGACGGGAGGCACCCTCCTTCCCTGGGAACACCCTCTGCATACCACTGCTAGCCCTTACAGTGGGTCTGCTCAAGTTTTGGAAGCTACACTGACTAAGATCTGCTAAATGGCTTTGATTTCATGCCCCACCACACTGAGGTATGTTCCAGGAGCTCATGGAAGGAGTGGAGCCCAGGGGGAGCAGCCTCAGGCCGCCAGTGCCAGCATCTCCCTGAGGCCACAGGACTACGGGAAGGAGCGTGGAGCAAGGTTTGATACATTCCTTTATTTCAGTGCAAAAACATGGCAATACACATCTCGTGCACCTGCAGAGCTTGGCTTCCTCTCTGTCTCTAAGGAGGAATTACAACCTTTGGTAACATGGCAAGAAAAAGGGGTAAAATGAGGCTGGAGGATACCAAAGCTGCCAACTACAGGAACTCGGGAAGAGCTGGAGGCTGGAACCAGCATCTCTAAAACTGTTGTTGAATTAACAACAAGATTTGATGCCTTGAATACTGGATTTGGAAATTTCCTCTACTCTGATCAACACTTCCCTGCCCTCTTCCAGTCCCAAGTGCCACCAGCAGTGTCCCATCAGGCCCCAAAATACCTGGCTATAAATAAAGTGGGTGCAGCATCCAGGCACTCCTGTGGGCACTGTCTGTGGGGCATGGGGGTGGCTCAGAGTTCAGTGAGGGGAGGGTGACACCACAAGAAAGCCTTCACCTGAGCAGGATAAGACAGAGCAGTGCTTCAACATCCCTCCACCAGACTGGCAGGTTTATTGGATGCCAGGATCTCTTTCCTACTGCAGGAGTGCTGGACACAAGTGAGGGTCAGCCCCAGACCTCACAGGACATTCTGCCCTGCTCACCCCAAACACAGCCTGGCTGCACAGAGACAGAAGCACAGTGTTCTAGGAGACACTTCCACGTGACATCAGAATATCAAAGACAAAGAATAAAGATACTGTATTGCACTACACATGCAGGTTCCACATGGGGCTCTGGGGATCAGGGGAGCATTTCACTTTGTCCAGTGTGTTGAGCACAGAAGAGTAAAGATCCCAGGGTTTGTTCTCCAGGTTGGTCACTTTTCCAGCTGTTGATCTTGCACTTGGTCCACCTTCAGTCTAGGGTAGGGACTCTTGCAAAAGAAGCCAAATCCATCAGGAAAGCATCATGCACATGTATAAAGCATCAAGCACACACTGGAACCCACTCACATGTAGCCAGGATAGATAGTGGTGTGAGTTTCCCCAGCACAGGTACTGCCCTACATGTATTAGAAAGTCATTCTCTAGGAGATGCCACTGTCCCACTGGGCTCAACTACTCCCTGTGGCACCTAAGGGGAAAGAGTAGGACATCCTTCTCTCAGACACGAGGCACAAGAAACCAAAATTCCAGATTTTAGATAAACAGCTGGATTTTAACTCAAGCAGAATCTCTTTTGATTTACTTTAGTTAAAGAAAGGTACATTTTGGCCCAGTATCTCATGGACACTTCAAAAGTCAAAGGTAAATTCAGAAAAGCAGAGTATTCAGGCATGCAGGTTCCCAAACCTTCAGGACCTCCCCCCTCCCAAATTGCTCTAAGAACTGATCTGATACAGCTCTGACAATACAGAGGTGCAATAATGACAGCAGATACAGCCCACTGCAGGTTCCCCTCAGAGCAGCTCAGTTCTGAGCAGAAAAGAGAATTTAAACACTGCTTTAAAATAAAAGTACTTACGTTCCTTCTTCTCTCAGAAGAGCCAAGAACTTTTTCACTCGATACTCAGGATCCATCTAAACACCAAACAAAACAGATCCCCATTAATGCCAGGCAATCCCTCAAGCAGCAAAAAAGGAAAGCACAGAATCATGGAATGTCCTGAGTTGGACAGAACCCATCCAGTCCAACGCAGGCCTGCACAGACACCCCAACAATCTCACCCTGGGCACCCCTGAGAGCTCCTGGAGCTCTGGCAGCCTCAGGGCTGGGACCATTCCCTGGGGAGCCTGGGCAGTGCCCAGCACCCTCTGGGGGAAGAACCCTTCCTGATCTCCATCCCAAATCCCCCTGGCCCAGCTCCAGCTGTTCCCTGGGTCCTGTTCCTGGTCACAGAGAGCAGAACTGGGGCCACAAAGGCTGCTGGAGCTGTGTTTGCTTTGCCTCAACACTGGCCTGAGCAGGGACCAGCCTGGCAGTGCAGATTTGTGGAGCTGTCAGGGCAGGCACAGCCCTGGCACCACGAGAAAAGGTGACTGGCACAGGCTGTGTGTGCTCACAGGGCAGGAGATGGGAGCACACACAGGCACTGTTTCCATGGCACCTCACACCCACACCCTGCTGCCAATTCCAGCCAGGCCCACTCCAAGTCTGCTTCCATCCAGCCCTTCCCAGAACTGGAGCAGAGATTAAACAGGAGAAAAGGGACTGAGGATGTCCTGAGAGCCCCAGAGGTACAGCAGCACAAACCTGAGCCAGCACAAGGCTCCAGAAGGGGCAGCACCAACGTGTGCTGTGGATCCATCAGCCAGGAACAGCCCCCAGGGAGCAGCCCTGCCTCCCCCAGGACAGGGACAGGGACAGCAGGGATGGGGACAGGGACAGCAGGGATGGGGACAGGGACAGCAGAGAGCTCAGGAGACACTCAAGCTGATGCTGGAGGACACCAGCTCTAGCTGGATTTGTCCCCTGTGCTGGTGCACAGGATTGCTGATCCTCTCATGGAATGATTCCAGGGAAATCTTCCTTAGATTTGCACCAAAATACAGTGAGTGAGGACTATAAACATTTGGAAATGAGAGGCTGCTGGTTCTCAGAATCTTGGAATTGTATTCCAAAAGATCTTGTGTCCTATAAACTCCCACTCGTTTTCCCTCTGCAAATTCCATCACCAACCCACATCTTCAGCACACTGTGACAATCCAGGGGATTCACTCTGGAACACCCAGCACATGGGTCTGTGAAGTCATCTGGTGTGAGATCCCCAGCCCCATCACCCACTTGGCAATACACAGGCAAGCCTCTACTTAAAACACAAAAGTGGGGCTCATCCTTGGAGTGGGGAAGTGTCAGCCTGTGCCCTGGCCTCCCACCAGTGGGGCCAAACGTGGGTCTGGAACTCCTTCACCACATCACACATCACATCACATCACATTACATCCCCAAAGGAAAATTTCTTCCCATTCCAGATGTGAAGAAGCCATCTACTTAAAATTCTAGCTGCTGCAATGGAGGGCAACACAAATGCCTTCAAAAACAGCTCAGAAGAAAATAAATCGTAAACCAACAACAGTGTCCTCAGAAATGTGGGGGAGAAAGAGCCAGCAAGAATTTCTCCTTTGTGCTAAGAAAAGCCTAAAGCTGTAAAACTTCTCATGGCTGTGAGATAGGAGAGCAAGGCCAGTT
Source organism: Thryothorus ludovicianus (assembly GCA_013397245.1). Lineage (NCBI taxonomy): Eukaryota > Metazoa > Chordata > Aves > Passeriformes > Certhiidae > Thryothorus > Thryothorus ludovicianus. The sequence continues at coordinate 172,779 of VZTB01009282.1, forward strand.
CCTCAGTACCAACTGCTGAGCTACTTTTAGATCAGAAAAATAAATTCACTGAAATAAGAAGATTTAGAGGAACTTACTGAGGCTCAATTAGCATTTCATCTGGGGTTTAAGCAGCAAAGAACACTGCAATAGTCAGGGTCCAGGAAGAGAAGAAAAGTGAACCCCCCAAACAGAGTGTTTGGAATGTGAAATACCCAGAGACTGAGAGGGACCATGGTACCACCAAACAGGAGACCAGAGAGAGGGTGTCTGCAGGGTCCCTCCAGCCTAAACCCTCTCCACAACCTCTCCCAGCTGACACCTGGCTCCAAGGAGAAGCTCACCTGTGACTGTGCCAGTCTCCTGTTTCTGTGAGGGAGTGGCACCTGGGGACATGGTCAGTGGTGCCTTGGCAGTGCTGAGGAACACTCAGGGGGCTCTTCCAAACCTCAGTGACTCTGTGGTTCTGCCAGAAAGGCTGAAGGCAGCTGGCACAGGAGCACGTGCACATGAACCCTGAACTCCCTGAACTCTGATTACCTGACATGCCCTTCCTCTGGGGACACCCACAGGTTAACCCACACCACCAGACCCAGCACAGGACCCTCATCTGCAAAGGGTCCTGAGTCCTCCCCACTCAAAGGGCTCTGCTCTGCCCCCAGGGCTGATCCTGCTGAAGAGGAGGGTGGACTGGTCAGAGAACACCCTGGGTGGGAAAGGACCCATGAGGAAGGATCATCCAGTCCAACTCCTGTCAGTGCACAGACACTCCAACAACCCCACCCTGTGCATCCCTGAGGCTCTGCTGGCCTGGGGCTGTGCCTGGCCCCTGGGGAGCCTGAGCAGTGCCTGAGAGCTCCTTTCCCAACAGATGAGACTCTCAGGTGCACTCTGACCTCTCTCATCCTGCAGTCCCATGACAACCCAACCATCTCCCTTCCTGTACTTCTGAATGTTTCTGGAATGGCAAGTGCTGGATAAAGGCTGAGCCCAGCTCCAGGTGGGCCCACAAACAAGGTGTCATTTACAGACCAAACCCAGTGGAGTGGACACTGGTCCAACAGCTGGGCCCAAGGGGCTGAGCTCAGGGGCAGAAGCCCCTGAGTGCCCACGTGCCAGGCATCCACCTGGGAGCCAACATTCCTGAACCTCCCCAGTGGGACTGGGGCCAGGCACACCCTGAGCCTGCAGGGGACATGGGGTCAGCAGAGGAGAGTCCTGCACCTGCTGGTGGTGCTGCCACCCCAGCAGCCTCAGCTGGAGGAGGATCCAGCCCCACACATCCCTCATGCAGATCAGTGGAGGGGAACTCCAGCTGCTCCACCTGGGAAGGGACAATCCCACATATCAGTACAGGCTGGGGACAAGTGCCTGGAAAGAGACTTCTCAGACAGACACAGGGTGTGTTTGTAAACACCTCACTGAACATGTCTCCTTCTGAAAGGGTTTCTTCAGAGTAGAAGCTGAGGTGAAACCTTAGGAAAACATGGGAAGTTATCAGAACCAGGAATAAAGGTCCTAACAGAGAGTTCTGCTAAAAACCCAACATGACCTGACACAGTTAGACAAATGTCTTCTTTTCATCCTTAGAAATCTGTTCTAAAGCCACCAGCTGGAATTCAAACTTGCCAAGGCCCGTGCTCTGTTCCCCAAATGGAAGATGCTGCCTCACACCCCTCTCTACCTGGACATCAAGGGTGTCCATGGACTCTGTGTCCATAAAGCAGGAAATATTATGGGGAGACACAGCATTTACCTGCACACACAGCACCTGGTCCAAAAGACTACAGCTGGCAGCTGGAAGGCCACAAAGACTCAAACTTGCTCAAAGTGCTTATTAAAAATGCAGGCACAAACCCCAGAGGCTGATCTGCTCAGGAAGGAGGAAGAGCTGGTGTCAGTGGAGCTCAGACAAGCAGGTTCAGGACTCCTGGACACCCTCTGGTGCTCTGTGAAACAGGAAATGTTGCTGCCAAAATGGGGGGGAGATTTTCTGCAACAGCAGCATGGGACTGACCCTGTGACAAAGCTCAGGGAGGTGACAAGAACATGGATGTTCCTTCCTGGGTAGTGCAGCATCCCTAGGACATCCAGGACCCCTCAAGAAACAAAGGAACTGAAGAGAGGTTGCTAATCTCCAGTCCAGAGAAGGAGATCCTCCACCAAGATGGGACAAGCCCCCAGTGCTCCTGAAAACTCGCCATGGACCCCCAACCCTCAGTAAGTTCCAGGTACAATGTTTGGTTTCAAATAAATAAAGCAGGAAATATTATATGGTGATCTTTCAAAGTAAGTTCCCATGGAAGTTAAGATACATTAAGGACAAACAGCTTAGATTAAGTTTTATTTATGCTGATTAAGCTTTATTTACACTGAACAGAAGTTACCAAATCAGGAAACCCTGGAGGTGCCAGAAGGGGCTTTCTGGAACACTGCCTGACTCAGCCAGGCTCAGGACAGAGACCCTGGCTTTGGGAGCTGCCAGCAAGGTCCAAGACCAACAACACAGGCAGGGGGAGGAAGGACCCAGCCCCCAGGCATGGAGAGAGGATCCTGCAGCACCCAGGACAGGGTGAAGCCAGTGTGGGACCCAAGAGCACTGAGGGTGGCCCTGTACTGCAGCCAAGGCCACTGTAAACACTTGGGTGCACACGGCAAACCCTGAGTGCAAGAACAGAATCATTCCAGGATACTCAGTGTACACAAATGACCGAAGGATGTGACACAAAACACAAGCAGATGGACATTAAACAAAGCCAAGAACAGCAATAACAGAGTTTAGAGGAAATTAGACTGTCACAAAGTGTGAGGTTACACAGCTCATAAACAAGGTGACAATTCACTCAGAGCAGTTCAGGTCTCAGGAAAGGATTTTGATATTGGGGGTCTGCTTCAGTGTGACTTTAGTCTGCAACACACTGGAAGTCATTTGACCAGCACAGGAATTCCCTGCAGAGAGCTGAGAGTGGGGTTACTGCTTTAAGAAAACAAACTCCACCATTAAATTCAGAGGAAGATACTATGTGTGCATTTTTTACATTTTATTTAATCAGCTGAGTTCTGAGAAATGTCATCCATTACTTGGAATTCTTAAGTGATTTCAGACTGAAATGTCCCTCTAAAAAGCTGTGGTACAATTCAGTGAAAACAAGATCCAGTGCTGGACTTCTTATCTGGTGCAATTGTGCTTTCCTGTAAGAGCCTGGCAGATCCCAGCTTACTGTGGCTTCCAGTGCCCTCAGATCCCAGCTCTGCTCAGTGAGAGCCTGCACTGCTCTCCTGTATTTATAGCAGTTCAGCAGATGGAGTCATGGAAACACCTCAGACCTTCTGGAACAGAGCTGGTTCATATTTAGCTGCCATATGCTGTTACCTCTGCTATTACACAACCACCTGAAGCCAGAGCAGAGCAGGAACCACCCTGCCACTGACCCTCCATGAGCAGCAAAGGGACACCCTCAATGGCTCTAGGGACAGTGGCAGCAGCTCATGTTTGCTGTTCAGGGTGTGAGAAAGGGCACAGTCCCAGTTCTGCCTGTCTCCTCCCAGCCTGGCTGGTCCTGGACTCACCTACACAGCAAAGGTCTGCTGAAAAGAACCAACACCCAAGAGCAGTTGGCCTGCACAGCCTCGGGCAGAGTGAGGACTCTGTGTCAACAGTGTCACTGAGCACAGAACCATGGAACATCCTCAGTGGGAAGGGATCCACGGGAATCATCCAGTGCCACCTCTAGCCCTGCACAGACACCCCAACAATCCCACCCTGAGCATCCCTGGAGTGGTGCCCAAAGGCTCCTGGAGCTCTGGCAGTGTCAGGGGAGCCAGGGGAGCCTGGCAGTGCCAGCACCCTCTGGGGCAAGAACCTTGTCCTGATCTCCAACCTAAAACCCCCTGGCCCAGCTCCAGTCATTCCCTCAGGTCCTGTCCTTGTCACAGAGCAGAGATTGGAGCTGTCCCTCAGGAGGAGCTGCAGCTCCACTGAGCTCTGCCCTCAGCCTCCTCTGCTCCAGCTGAACAAGTGACCTCAGCTGCTCCTCCTGTGGTTTCACCTCCACAGCCTTCACCATGTTCAGGTCCCTCCTTTGGGCACTCTCTAATCCCTTTCTATCCCTATGATATTGTGGTGCCCAGAACTGCCCTCCAGGAGAGGAACAGGCACAAGGGCCAGGCTGGGAACAGGGCTGGGGTCAGCATTCTCACCCATGTCCCAACTCAGAACTGCCCATGATTTACAGCTTTGAAAACAACCAGCACTGCAGGAGAAAGCAGCCATTGTCAGAGCTCAGGGAACATGAGCACGGCAGAGCCCAGCAGTCCCTGAAGGCCAGCACCCCTTAAATACATTTAATACATGAGAGCAATGACTTACTGACTTGCCTGTAGGTATGGAATTAAAAGGCAAGGAAGAAGAGGAAAAAGTAATCTAGATAAATGACTTTATTCCCTGAGGTGACATCCAGTCAGAGCATATCCTTAGCGCTGAGCAAGTTTTAACAGAATTGTGGAGAGTGAACAGAGGGGTACACAACTCATCTGCTCTGAACTGCAAGTCTCTTCACTTCTGCCCTGCCTCTGCGAGGAAGATCTGAGGACAGTTCACTCAGCTGCACTGAATCCATTTGATGTGAGCAGAGGGGGGGCTGGGGGAGCACTGGGATGTCAGGGGAGGATTAGAGCTGCACCCTCAGCCCGTGTCAGCATGAGCATGAGCTTGCTGGCTGGCTCCAGGCATGGGTGCTGCTGCGGGGGAGGGCTCAGAGCTGCATAGTTCTACCCTCTGCAATTATTTTCTTTAAAGTGCTGAAAGTGGAAAATAAAGAGAAGAGCAGCTGAACAGCCTGACAGATTTATCTTCTTCAGGGAAAGAGCACATACACCTGCACAGGCACCTTCTTCTTTAAAAAAAAAAAAAAAACAAAAACTGAGGTGATTGCTATCTGCAATCTTAACATGCTGGGAGGAGAGAAGAAATTCCATGGAAGGTGAGTTAATCCAACCCCTCCTGTAACCAGATGCTCTGAAGTGCAGCTCTGAACAGCCCATGGGCACAGGAGGATTTAAAGATCTCTGTGGACCAAGATGTGGTAATTTCTTTGTTCTGAAAACTTCCCTTCACTGCAGCTTTTTTCTCACTTAAACCAATGCAAAGGCTCCCACCAACAGCAGGGGTCTGCAGAGAATGCAACCTCCAGGACTGCTCTAAGACCCCAGCCCCTCCTCCCCAGAACCATTCCTACCTGTAAGGACATTTCTATGAGCATCAGCAGCTTCTTGATCCCGATCCAGACAGGCTTCCCTTTGACATTCTGTGCAATTGTGCTGCGCTCCTTGTCTTTGAAGTTACCCAGGAGCTGGGGGGAAAATCATTTTAAAAAACCATCAACAGGAGACTGAGAGTTGGAATAATGGTACCTGTCTTGGGAGAAAGGGAATGGGAAGCTGGAATCATTTACTAGCTGACAAAGAAAATTTGTTGCAATGTATCTTAGACAAGGCAAAACACAAACAAAAACTTCTTTAATTCCCTTATGGTTTTTTCCATAACATCCCTTATCCAACAGTTACTGCTGTGCTTTTATGCTGCACTCCAGGTCTTCTCCAGACCAGGGTCTACAAGCAAACAATGGGCCAAGCCACAGAAAGTTTCCACTCCTGCTGCAGGAGTGTCTGTGTCTCTCAGGCTTCGGTGACACCACCACTGGGACAAGTTTGCCAATGGCACCAAAGACTTGCCTGTTCAGTTTATTTTAACAGCCTTCAGTACTCACTACAACTCCCACTAGGGCTCAGAATAAGGAGACACTGAATTTATAAGGATTTATAATTCCTCAGCACTAAATACTTCCAGTTGATGCTGTTCCAATTCACCAGAGCTCAGCACCCTCTGGGCACATTCAGTTTAAGTGTCCCAATTACATTCATTACCCACTTCCATGCCCTTGGAATGTTTCATTCCAGACCACAAACCTTTCCCCAGACCTACTGTTCTCTAATTTTGCTTTAATTTAATTCATGAAAAAGCAAATTGAAAAGCCTCAGAACTGCTATATTATGACATGATGTCAAGTGGGATGGTGTTACCAGACACAGCTACTGCAAAATCCCTCGTTTCCAGCCAATTTTGAGTCTTTTGTCATCCTTGAACTTTTCCTCACCTCTAAAGCCTCCATGAGCTGCTCCCCCGTGGCAATGTTGGGCACATGGATGGTGGTGCTGAAGGCATTCAGCATCTCCATCTCCTGCAGGACGTCCTTGCGGCTCGTGGTCCCGATGATCAGGAGCTTGCGGCCCTGTCCAGGAAAAGGAGTGAGAGTCAGCAAAGGAAAAACTGCAGAGAACCAGCCTGGGGAAGGCTCAGCTAACTACAAATGATAGATGGGAAATGGCCAGTTAAAAACCCACTTCAACAAAATAATTAGGATTAAATGTGTCAGTAATTGAAGGCGCCAACAGCAGCCACAGGAGACCAGGATCAGCTCTTGGAGCAATGCCACCAACAGGGTCCAAGGATCATGGTGCACAGAGCCCCACCACACTCACAGCTCCTTCTGAGCCCATCATTATAAATAGCTGGATCCTCATTAAATTTAAAAACCTGAGCAAACTCCCACTCCCAAAAGCTGAATTACAAATGACTTCTCAGGGGAACAGCCTGTGTTCAGGAATCTGTGGGTACAGTGAATTCCTTGCTCCTGCACGGGCAGTTCCAGGGGGTTTCCAGCTCAGGCTTTTTGAGAGGCTGCTGTGAGGACCTGAGTTCCCCCTGCAGCTGTACAGGGCAGTCCTGCTCCAGCAGCTTCCAATTCCCAATTCAGAGTGCACAGAGCAACTCCAAGCCAGCCCAGGCAATAACAGGCTTTATGAATAATAGAGCAAATTGTGGAAAACATCAGCTGCAAAAGCAAATCCACTGCTGTTTGTTCACCTTGCAGAGCCCTTTCCACTGCTATTTGAATTTCCCTGTGCAGGGTTTGGACACTGATCGATACTGGCTGATGGAAGGAGCTGTCAAGGCAGGATCATCAGTCTCTTTTCTGTCCCAGTACACTGGGAGCCCATGGGATGGGAGGGGCCTGGCTGGCCAAGGACCCCCCTCTTTTTTTTTGCTGTACAAGAAGTTTGGCTGAAGCTCCAAGAGTGAAGTGAATGTCCAGTCCCCACCCAGAGGGTGCTGGGCACTGCCCAGGCTCCCCAGGGAATGGTCCTGGCCCCGAGGCTGCCAGAGCTCCAGAAACTCTGGGCACCACTCCAGGGATGCCCAGGGTGGATTTTGGGGTGTCTGTGCAGGACCAGGAGCTGGGCTGGATGAACTTTGGGGGTCCCTTCCCACTCAGATATTCTGTGATTCTGTGCCAGTTCTATATTTCAACTTCATGACGCAAAACTTCATCATTATAAAAACAAAACCCTAGAAACTGTTCCCAGAATGAATCCTGTAACTGCTTTGCATTCCCTTGACAGAGGATGAAAATATATTTAAACACATCTTTGATGCACAATGCATCTTCACAGGGTCTGTTCTTCCCCTGCACTCACTGAACAGATTCTGCTCCTACTCCAGGTGTTGAACACTGAAACTGGGAATAAACTCAAGTTCTCACTCCAAGTTTGGTTTTAGTCCTAGACAGCAAAAGGAAGGAACAGCTGGCAGGTGGAACCAGAGCATGTCCCACATGAGCGTGTCACACAGGGCTCTGCTGGGGACACTGTGCTGCCCCTCCTGTGTGAATCCCTGTCTGCAGCTCAGGAGGCACCACAGCACCACTCACTCACCCCTTTAGAACAGAGAAAACGGGGGAAAACAGCCAAATCCTGAACTGAAAATGCTGCTTTAGAACAGCAGTGGAAGTAGTCCATGTGATGTTTAAGGACTGAGGGTCCAACACTGCCTGCAGGTCACTTGGGGAAGGGCACAGTTTCCTCAGGAAGCAGCACCACAGACATTCCATGGTATTTCTGCCCCATTCCACAGCTGCTCCCACCACGTCCTGCATGGCCACAGCTTTACAACTGCACAGGATTCATTCCCTTTTTGATGGTTCAGCAAGGCCAGGGAAATATTACAGCATTTTACAAGTTTGAGCCAACTCAGGAAGATCTGGCTGGTAAAGATAAAAACCAACACACTCGGTGGAGAGAAAGTGAACAGAGTTTGATCCTCACTCCCACAGGAACTCAGGAAGCCCCATCAGGTGCCTATTTTCATGGAATCATGGAATGGTTTGGGTTGGAAGGGACCCTAAGACCATCCTGTTCCATACCCTGCCACGCACAGGGAGACCTCCCATGAGAGATTTCCAGCTAAAGCACTGCAGAGACCAAGAGGATTAAGTGGTGCTCAGCAGAAAAGTTTTTTGCCTGCATAAAGACAAAATTCCAGCAGCTTTCCACTACAGAAAGGCTGGTAAAACAGGGTGTAAACACTGGCCTGGAAACTGTGTGAGAAGAGTCCCCAGAACACCTGAACCACATCCTGCTCCTGAGCCCACAGGTGTGGCACAGAGACATCTGCTCTCAAGGACAGGGCTCAGAGGTGCCTTCAGCCTCAGAGGTCCCCCTGGCAGGGCAGCAGAACTGCTCCAGGAGCACTCAGGGATTATCAGCAGAGCTGACTGGGAACATTTCATCTCAGCTCTGACTGCCTTTGCCTTCATTTGCTCTGTATTTCCTCAGCACCCTGTCCTCAGGGAGCTCTTGTTCCTCCCATGGTGCTGCTGTGGCTGAGGCTGCAGACCCTGTAACTCAGCAGAGGGCACAGCCCTGCAAGGACAATTCCTGCCCCCTTAGCCAAGGAATCCTAACCAGCCATACACGTGCCAGGCACCTCAGACAGCTTCACTGCTACACAGCTGAGGTACCAGGGCACAGAGGAAGCCAAGGACAGACTCCTGACCAGAAGTGAGACCTCCAAAACACAGAACAACTCCTCCTGCAAGTGCTGTACCACCCAGACCCATCTTCTCAAGTGGGTCGGCTTAAAACTTGTTTATTGCTGTATGGAACTCTTGAAATTCTGAACAGCTTGGGCAAGGGGCTGTGTTAATAACAGTTTCCCATGAACTATGAGCATTTTAGAGGGAAAAAACTGCTCAGCTGCACCAGGCAGTGTCTGTTCCCCAAATATAGCTTCCAGCATGTGTATAGTGCCTGGCACACTGATCAGGCATCAATCAAGGGAAAAACTACCTCAGAGTGGCTGCCTGAGGGATGCTGCCCTCATACATTAATGAAGTCTGTGCCTGATTGCAATAAAAAAGGAATTTAGCTTGGAGTTTCATCAGGAAAGGACACAGGCAGCACAGGAGTGTCACCAGTGAGGAGAGTTTTACCTCCTGGCACTTCAGATGTCCACGACTGATCTCACTCTCGGCCTTTCCTCTCAGCTGCTGAAGCCCAGATGATATATTCCTGCTCCCAGGAATGCTGCCCACCCCTGGACTCATCCAGCAAACACTCCCTAAAGGACCAGTTCAGTGGTGGCAAACCCAGCCAGTGCCACACTGAGTCAGCTGGACCCAAACCCACGAGGGCAGTGGGTGATTGTTGCACACACAGAAAGGCTCTAAAGCCCTGTGACCACTGAGGAAAACCACTGGCACCAGTCCCTGTGGGAACTCTGTGGGAACAGCAGCTCAATCTCACTCTCCGTGCAACCACTGGGACAGATTTAGAACAGGACAAAAGCAAAACAGGATCATCATTCTGCCATGTGAATCCAGGAGCTCCTTCCTGTTCCAAATATAACTTCAAATAAATAATTTCTGAGCTGGGGGTGTTCACCTGCAGAAGGGAAGGGTCTGGGGACACCTTAGAGCCCCTTCCAGTACCTAAAGGGGCTCCAGGAGAGCTGGAGAGGGACTTGGGATAAGGGGGAAGGGGTTCCCACTGCCAGAGGGCAGGGCTGGATGGGATATCGGGCAGGAATTGTTCCCTGTGAGGGTGGGCAGGCCCTGGCACAGGGTGCCCAGAGCAGCTGTGGCTGTCCCTGCATCCCTGGAAGTGTCCAAGGCCAGGCTGGACAGGGCTTGGAGCAGCCTGGGACAGTGGGAGATGTCCCTGCCCATGGCAGGGGGTGGCACTGGATAGGCTTTAAGGTCCTTCCAACCCAAACCATTCCAGGTTTCTGTGATTCTGTTTAGTTGGAGGAGTCAGAGAAAGCATTGGGGATGGTCAGAAATATGGAATAACTTCCCTAAATAGATCCATGATAAAAACAGAAGGTTTATAAAATCATAGGTGGTGTAGAGGAGATGAGAAAGAGACTGCTTCTTGCCATACAGAAACCAGGGAGCAAAGAAGGAATTATCAAACATCAGATAAACTGAACTAAAGGGTGTTTGCTCTCACCAACAGCTCAGCTGGACTCAGACAAGCACAGTGCTAAGAATGGAAAGGCTTAACAAGGTTGAAAAGCACCAGGATGAGTTCCCAGAGGGCAGATCCATCAGCAATTTTTAGATATCTCTGTTAAAATCTATTCCCAGGTCCCTGAACCACTGATGTGGTTGAGAGCTCCTCAGAACAGATGGCTACTCCGCAAAAGTGCTTCAAATTTTTAACAGCTTCACCCAAAAGATCCTGATTTTTCCCTTCTCTCCTCAGAAGAAGCCACACCTTCAACTCCCTGCTTTAAACCTGACCCCTTGAAAGCAGCCACAGTGACCCCCAGCACTGACAGGGCAGGAGTCCTTCGAGCTCCTCAAACTTTCAGGCAACTCAACAAACAAGTGAGAACCCCCAGGGCAGCACTGTTTGCCACAGGAATTATGAAGGCAGCAGGAAAAGCCACCAGACTGGAAAAGCTGCCCTCACCCAGCTCCTCTGCACTGACACCCAGCACAGGGGACCCTGGGTTTGTTCTTGTTACAGGATCCCAGAATGGCTCAGGCTGGAAGGGGCCATGGTGCCACTCCCTGCTCCAGCAGGGTCATCCCAGAGCACACAGCACAGGGTTCCATGCCCTGTTGAAGTGGTCCCATTTTCAGAAAAATTCTTTTTTTTTCATCTTTAATTTCTACAGCAGCCATGGTGAAGGCAATGTGCTGCGTGTTCATGCCACAGAAAATCAGAATTCAAGCCAAACTTCCAAAAATCAGGCATAACATGTGAGTAAATTACCAAAGAAGGAGGAACAGTTTAAGATAATTTGGTGTCACAACCAGGGCAGTTCCAGCCCAGTTTCTCCATCACCAGAGACCAGACACAGGCAAAGACTTAGATCTGGACTCATCCCGTCCATTTTTAGGCAAAGTGCCCCAATTTGGAGCCCAAGATCCCTTTGTGCTGATGGGGGGACAGTACAGAGGTGTGTGTCCTGCTCCTCTAGAAGAGGGATGACCCCAGAGCTGACCCTCTGGTGCAGAGATTTTACCTGACTGAAGGATGTTCTCATGCACAGAACTATGGAATTTGAAGAAGCAACTTGAACCAACTAAATTTTCCAGGATGGATTCCTCTACCACAGCAGCCACTTCCCAACAGGCACCACATTTCTGCCCAGGGGGAACTAGAACATGACACAATTACAGACTGCTGTGAGCAACAGGAATCTCAACACATCAGTGGAGTCTCCAACTACAGAATTTCAGCAAATTCAGTCAGCCTCAGGCAAGGGAAGCCTGAGCTCTGATGGAACCAGGCACTGGTGACACTGAGGTGCCTCTGTCACCCACCAGCTGCTCACTGTGCTCAGGACCCTTGTACACCTTTATCCTTGTGTTTGGAGTCTTAGGAATTGCTCATATGCAAAGGGAGAAACACAATTCCTCAGGTCTGTGCACATAAAGGTAACATCACTGGTGACTGGAATTGCTTCCAACTCACACCAAGTGACGTGGAATAAGGATTACATCAAAAAAGGAGATTATTCCCCTGTAACTTTCTTGAACTGGCAAAAGCCTCCAGTGTCCCAGTGAGAAAAGGGGCTGGGGTCTTTGGCAGCAGCAGAGGGGCAGCTCCAGAAGAAGGTATCCCTTGAAGGGAAGGGGCTGAGGGCTCTGGGAATACTGAAAAGACATCCCCAGGAGTGGGTGTCCCTTGAGAGAAGAGGTTGGGGGCTCTGGGAGCAGTGGAGGGGCAGCCCCAGGAATGGGTGTCCATTGAAGAAGAAGGGTTGAGGGCTCTGGGAGCAGTGGAGGGGCAGCTCCAGAAGAAGGTGTCCATTGAAGGGAAGGGGTTGGGGACTCTGGGAACACTGAAAGGATATCCCCAGGAGTGGGTGTCCCGTGAGAGAAGGGGTTGGGGACTCTGGGATCAGTGGAGGGGCAGCCCCAGGAGTGGGTGTCCATTGAGGGAAGGGGCTGGGAGCTCTGGGAGCAGTGGAGGGACATCCAGAGGAGTGGGTGTCCCTTGAAGAATAAGGGTTGGGTGCTCTGGGATCAGTGGAGGGACATCCAGAGGAGTGGGTGTCCCCTGGAGGGAAGGGGCTGGGAGCTCTGGNACTGGGAGCTCTGGGAGCAGTGGAGGGACATCCAGAGGAGTGGGTGTCCATTGAGGGAAGGGACTGGGAGCTCTGGGAACACTGAAAGGATATCCTCAGGAGTGGGTGTCCATTGAGGGAAGGGGCTGGGAGCTCTGGGAGCAGTGGAGGGGCAGCCCCAGGAGTGGGTGCCCCACGGAGGGCACCTTGCTCAGGCAGACATTCCCTGCCCCTGCCCAGCCTGCTCGGGCTCTGCTGGGGATGCTGAGGGTCCCTCCCACCCGGGCCGGTTGCTGGAAGCAGCAGGGAGGCACATGTGAACCTCGGTGGGGCTGGGGAGCGCCTCCAGGCCCTGTGTGACTCTGCATGTAGATGAAGCAGCCCGGGCTTTGGGAGCTGCTGCTGCTCAGTTCTCAGGGAAGTCCTTTTCTCCCGCTCGGCTCCCTGCTGAGCCAACCCTTTTCAGCCTTTCCATCCCCCAGTCCCTGCTCCTGCACAACACAGGCAAACTTGATTGAATTAAAGACCCAAGAGAACATGGTTTATTTTCTTCTCTTCAAGGCATTTCAGAAAAGATTTTTAATTGGTTTAAAAAAAGATGCTGAACAAAATGCAATGGTTTTCAGTGCTCTTGAAGCAGCAGTAACAGATAGCACTATTTAACAGTGCTGAGTGGAACCACAAGCAGGAGCTGTGACTAGCAATTTAAAGCAAGCTCAGAGAGGTTTCTAGTTTATTTAAAGTCTGAAGTGTTTACTCTTGAAAGAAAACCAGAACCTTCAAGTGTTTGCCCTTCCCACACCACTTTCCAATAATCCAGCCTCCCTCGGAAGAGCAGAGCCTGGGAGGCAGCTTTCCTAAACCAATTCCACAGAGACACACACGTCGATGCATAATTAATAACATTTCATCCCAGAAACGCTTCTCTTCCATACAGAGCCTACAGTGACTGCAGGGAGCTGCTTGCACATCAAGAATATCCCTGCAAGTGATGTGACACCCCAGTGAATTCATAATCTGGGCCAGCAGTGGGAGCGGCCGCGCTGCATCCACGGTGACAGCACAAGGGGCAATGGCTGCCCACTGCCAGAGGACAGGAACAGATGGATATTGGCAGGAAATTCTCCCCTGGGAGGGTGGGGAAGCCCTAGAATGGAATTCCCAGAGCAGCTGTGGCTGCCCCTGCATCCCTGGTAGTGTTCAAGGCCAGGTTGGTCAGGGCTTGGAGCCACCCAGGATAGTGGAAGGTGTCCCTGTCCATGGCAGGAGTGGGATGGGATGGGCTCTAAGGTCCCTCCCAACCCAAACCATTCCATGAGTTTTTGCTCAGTATCTGAGGCCCCCTCCACGAGTGAAACCCTGAAGCAAAGGGGAACAGGTATTGTCTCCTGCCAAGAATTTCTCACAGCACAGGGATGTCCAAGGACATCCCATTTTTACAAGGAATGATGCTAAATCATGATCCTAGTCCCACAGAAATCCATGGAGCTTTGACTCCATGCAGGTCAGTAGCACTGATGCTGCTCATGCACTTAGAGCCTGTATCTGCACATCAAATTTCAGCAGCCCCCTGAAATCAGCCATTCCTTCCAAAGAAACTGCTCTTCAAGGGAACTTGTAATCTCAGAGGGGACTTGGGAGGTGTTGATTAACCCTCAGGATTATCCCCATCGTGTGTTCCTCACCCCCAAGAGTCTCTGTGCTCAAATCCAACCTTTTTCACAGTAAACTGTCACAGAAGAAAAGGTCTTTTCCTGCACAACTCCTGTTTCTTACACACGGCTTTGGGTTTTTAATGCCCAAGATCCCCACATGCCATGGCTACCCCAGGGAATTCACTACAAACACATCAGGAAGAACCTTGTCCCCAGAACTGCCAGAGCAGGGCAGCCCAAAGGGCCCAGCTCACCCCTTCCCCTAATTCCTACAGAGCCAACACTGCACACTTAGAAAAGAAAAAAAAAACAACAAAAAAAGCCCCACATGATCAACCAACCAGTAACATTTCCTCAGCAAACTCACTCTCTACCCTCCAACAATTTATGGCTTAAGTCACCATAATATTGGCTGTCAAGCCAGAGTCTCCCAGCCCCCAGGGCATTTCAAACCCTGCTGAGCACAAATCTCTGCAACAAGCACAAACTTGGCAAATATCTGTGAGCTCCAGCCCATGTCCTGCTTAGGGGAGCCCCAGGTGCCACCCAAAGGGCAGCCTAGCAGCAGCACACCTTCAGGATGCAATGGGCAAATGGACAATTTAATATTTTAAGTTCCTTTGGAAACTAAAGCAAATCAAGTTCTATTTTGCCTGTTGATTTATGGGAACAACCATGTCCTGGCACTGTGGAACAGCCTGCAATAGGTCAGTGATTACAGCAGGTGATGTGACCAGGAATGGCTGTGCTGCTCCACACAGGCAGCTGTTCTGTTCCAAGCATGTGATAAAACTTGGATGCTGCTGTGTTACAGACTTCACGTGGCCTAGAAAGCTCACTGGGAAAATCTTTGTTCTCCCAGGCTGACAGTCACACGGGGAACTCAGGGCCTGTGGCATTATAATTTAGTTCAAAGTCCTGGATTTGAAAGGTCTTTTCACCAAACTCTCTAATGAAAACAACACTCACGCACATGCTCCCGTGCCAGGATATTAAACATGACAAAAAACTGACTTCACCCAGACTGTGCTTCTCTGCTTTTTCCTGACACCAACTTTCAAGGTGTTCCTGTTATGATGTTATTTATTCATGCAGATACTCTCACACACAGAGCAGAAACGCAGTGAACGACAGGAAAATGGCAAACAAGAAAGGAATCCCTGCCTGCCTGTCTCAGCCAGCACGAGCTGCAGAAACCTCAGCACTTGTGATGTTCTTAAATCTCATCGAGCCACAAAGTGCAAACAGACAGGATCAGCACGAGAGACAAGATCTTAAGCTTCCCTCAGTCATTGTAATTAACACCTGATCATTTCAAGTTAAGAACAAATTAAACCCCTGACAACCACAGTCACAGATTACACAGAAATTGATTTATAAATAGGGAGAGAGCACGTGGCTGAGCCAGGGGTGGATCTGGCCTGAACAGCTCCTCAGAGGGCAGGCAGCTGGCACAATTCAGCTTTACATGGTAAAAGTTAAACTGGTTTCCTTAGTCAGTATTTTTAGGACTAACTGCAGAAGATTCAGCCCCCAGTAATTAGATATTTCAAGTTGAATCCCTTGTGGTTATCCTAGAAATGTCCAAGTGAATGAAGAGCAGTGGGCTGGGATTAACGTGGGTGACTCAGACAAAAGCATTAATAGCAGTGGCAGCTCTCAGGCAGACACAAAGCTCCCACTGTCCCAAACCCTGCAGGAACAGGGCATCCCTGCCTTACCTGAGGGGGAGCTTTCTTCAGCAGCACCAGAAGGGCTTGCAAGACCAGATTGGAGAACCGAGGTCCAATTGGGACATAATCTGAAAGGAAAAATGCATTTTAATGTCCCCAGAGCAGATGTACATTTAAGCCACTTCACTATATCAAAACCAGTTCAATGCTCCTGAAGTAAATGGTTCCAGATAATTTCCATTGCAATGTCTCAACACTGCAAATACATCAAATATTTCTGCAGCAGCCAGCACAGCTCTCCCTCCTTACTCACCCAGAAGACGCTCAATGTCATCCACAACCACACAGCTGAGCTGGGACTTGTAAGCATCATCAAAGATCTGAAAAACAGCAAAATATCTCAGTGTTATATCTCAGCCACAGGACTACAACAGCCACAGCTGGGCCTGCTGATGTGGTTCAGCTGAACACAGCAGCACTGAGAGGAATAATCTGAGAACAAAACAGGTAGGTAATGAGAGATCAGGCTCCCTGCAGGCAATAAAACACTGCCATCTCCACAAATTCAGTTTATTCATTCATTTACCCCCCAGCCTTGGCAACAAGCAGCTGCCCTGAGGTTCACTGGATTCCAGGGAGAAACCAGCACCATTCCTGTTTTTAGAGCTGGGGAAACACTGATAATGTAACACACACAGAGAGAACCTCCCCAGCTGTAACAGCTGTGAAGCTCTTCTCTTCAGGCTAGATGTTAGGAATGGTTCAGAACAGCACCTGCAGGGAGAAGGGACTGACTTGGGTGAGGATCTTGGCCTCAGTCACCCTTCCTGGAGAAGCACAGAGTGCCCTGCACAGCTCTGGTGTGAGCAGGAGGCAGCACTAAGGACAGCAGTGGTGCTGCAGCCTTGCCTCCAGCAAACCACAATTCCAGTAAGTCCAAAAGGCTCCTTTTGGAATCTGAGACACAAACTGAACCCCCCAATTACAAGCACATTGCCTCTCCCAAGCACCTTCCTTCCCTCAGAAACTCTATAACCCTGCACCAATCTGATCAGAGTAACATTCAGCTCATGTGCTCTATTCAACACCATTCATCTGAGGAGCAACTGCTGGGCTCTCCAGGAAATGAAAATGTCCAACTTATTCACATTCCCCAGCTCCCCAAGCTGTTAAAGCTCTTGTTTAACTAAAGACCCCACCTCAGAACAGGTCCCAGCCCCACTCAGGCAGGATCTGTTCTCCCCAAGTGCAGCCCTAAGCCCTTCCTGCCTCCCCTTGACAGGCAGAGCTCCAGACCTGCTCATGCCAGATCTGTTCTGCACTGTTTGCCAGGATCACACACCAGAACTGAGCCTTGAAACCTCCCCAGAGTCACTCAGTGCCAGTGCCACAAAAACATTGTGACAGGAGTCTGGAGTGACAGGACCGGAGGGAATGGCTCCAAACTGCCAGAGGACAGGGATAGATGGGACATGAGGAAGAATTCCTCCCTGGGAGGGTGGGCAGGCCCTGGCACAGGGTTCCCAGAGCAGCTGTGGCTGCCCCTGGATCCCTGGCAGTGCCCAAGGCCAGGCTGGACATTGAGGTTTGGAGCCACCTGGGACAGAGGAAGGTGTCCCCTGCCATGGGAGGGGGTGGGACTGGATAAGCTTTAAGGTCCCAACCAATGCAAACCATTCTACAATTCTGTGATACATTCAACTTTATAAATAAGTACATGCAGTATTTCCAGGCCTAGGGAGAGCAGAAAATACCATCCCAAAGGTCATACACCTTTTCCTCTAGAAAAGGTGAGAGAACTCAGAACTGGGCTGTCACCAGGCACAGAGGGGGACACACACACATACCTTCTTCATTGCCTGGCACTTGGCTGTTTCAGAAAACCCAATCATCTTATCAGGAGAACAGATCTTGATAAAGGGGAAGTTGGATTCTTCTGCTATTTTTGCTGCTAAAGCAGTCTTCCCACTGTGAGGGGGGCCTGAAGCAGAGGACAAACAAGGAATAAACAAGGGAGAAAACAGCTCTGACAATGCTCAGGGTGGATGATCCTTAGGGAATGTTCAGAATTTCATCCAGAGGCATCTGCAGTATGAAATAAGCATTTTTCTTGCTTGCAGAAGGAACACACTAACTCCTGGTGCAACCCAATCCTCCATGTGAAGGCAATTAATGGAACTACTTGAGCATATGCAGAATGATTTGCCATGACACAAAAGAGAACATTACACTTTCTGTAGGAGCAGCCATGGCACCAAAATGTGTGAGTTTATGTTTTAGATAAATATCCTGAGCTCATGTCCTGTCTCAGTATGATCTCTGTGGCACCTTGGCAAACAAGTCAGCAGCAGGAACACCAGGGAAACATTGGGAAAGACAATTTGTTATTTGCCTGAATTCACACCAGGGTAATTCAGAGACCAAAGATATACCTGAATCCATGCACCCAACATGAATCAGTTTGGAGGGACAGAAGAAATTGCTGGGCACTAACATAAAGAATTACTCAGGGTTAACTCCAAAGGTACAGATCACAAGCAACAGTGGTAACCCATCTTTTTGGACTTTGGGAAAGGAAAAAGGGAAGAGATAAATAACAAATTCTCTTCCAAAACACAGATACTGAAACCAGTTTCCAGTATCTGAAAATTCTCCTTACTCAGTAACAGTGTGGATAGAGGGAAATCCACCTTGAACTGACAGAGACACCTAAATATGGCAGTTTGAACTCAGCTAATTGCACTGATGAGCTCTCCAGTGACTTCAAAGAGAATTGAGACAAGTGACTCAGCTGGAGACATCCCCACTGTAAACCAGCCAAATTCAGGTTATTCACTGGGTACATTTTAGTTATTAACTGGGTACATTCCCTTCTCTCTTGCTCCAAGCACAGCACTCCCTCTGGCTGAGGAGACAGTTTTAATACCCAAAGCAATTTCACCCAAGCCAACTGAAGGAGCCCAATTCCCTTTGTCCCCCAAGGAGCTTCCTGCAGGTGCAGGATGCCAGAGCTGGGCAGTCTCCAGAGGGCATTTCCCAGGTGTTTTCCCTCAGCTGTACCTTCCAGCAGGACGCTGACCAGGGGAGTGCGGTCACTGTTCTTGGTCTGCTGCACCAGCAGCTCCCCATCATCCAGCACCCTCGTTACTGGGTCCCCCCACTTAATGATTCCATTCATGATGTAGCTGGCATAGTCTTCCTGGTTGGTTCCAAATGCCTGTAGAATAGAGTGAACACTTCTTTTACTAAAACATGTTTCATCCCATCAGAAAAACCATGAAACAATTAAACAAAAATGACGAGGAGCAAGGCTCTGGAAGATGCTCAAGTGAGACAGTCACAGCCCCTGGTGACTCACAGCACTCCAGCTTAGAGGGCTGAACACAGGTGGAGACCAGGCACATTCAGAAACATCTTTCATACACCCTCACAACCAGTTCTAGTCAGGTTCTGACTTCACACTGTGTGTAGACAATTCTCAGAAATAAGGCTTAAACCTCCTCCTATAGCCCAGGGTAAAGCTGTCACCCAAGAACTGAAGTGGCCTAAAAGGGAAAGCCATGACAAGGAGAAGAACCCTCCAGCTGTTCCTTACCTGCTCTAGCTCTCTTTATGACTGTCCAGGCAGCAACAGGCACACAGAGAGCTCAGAGCTCCCCAATCCCATAACACAGGACATGTCAGCCCACAGGGCACCCCAAAGGAAGCTGCTCCCTCCCAGCACTGACTGCAGGGCTGGCTGTTCCTGCAGCCCCACAGTGCCCACTCACTGGTTTGATATCGTTCTCCAGGGATGCAAAGAAGTCTCCTCTGGTCACACGCAGGCTCTCTGCCTTCTCCATGTCCACCTCCACTTTGTTGCTGGCCTAGAAAGGCAATAAAGGACACTGAGGCCCAGCAGTAGCACACAGCTCCTCCCCAGCTTCCTTCCACAGCCCCATCCCTGTGGCTGCTCTGGGTCAGAAACAGAAAAATGCTTCTGTCAGGGCATTTGCAGGTACCCCTGGAGCCATCTCCACCTCCAGGAGCCACATCCCAGCCCCACAGAGCCATTCAGGGCAGCTGTCCCACCCCACTGGGTGCAAATGAAGTGCAGAGGATGTCTGTGACCCCCATTTCAGAGCTAAGAAAGGACTGAAGCTCTGGCCCATCCCTGCTGCTGATGCTGTGCTGCAAATCAGGAGTCAGTGAGGCTCAGAGTGGTGCCAGTGTGGGACTGATCTCACCCCAGTCCAAACTCCTAGAACTTACTGGGATTACAAAGGTACCCTTTGGAGCTGGGATCTAAGACAAATGAACTACATTTAACCCTCAAAGATGTGTCTCAGACATTCCCCTCCAACAGGGACCTGCAAGAACAGAGTGCACCTGAGCATGGGAAGGAAAAACTACAATAAAAATAATGACACAGTGCTTGTGATGAAGAGCAGCAAATGCAGCCCCTAAACAGCAGCCACAGGACCCCAGCCTGGCCAATCCTCCTGTGCCAGACACACACCTACAGCCAGAGGATGGCTGAAATGAGAGTCCCTTCTCCCAGAAACACCCACTAAGCACAAACACAGGTGCCAAATAAACAACTGAGGGGATCTTCAGTACAGGTGATCACTTCTTCTACCTTGAAGAGGGAGGTAAAGGTACCTGAAACACTCAATATGTGGATGAAGTTGTGTGTACACTTAAAACCAGGGGGGCTCTTACCTCCCCAGCTTTTAATGAGTTCATGTTTTAATTTTTCACACACACTTTGAGAGATAATCACAGGAGTTTAAATGATTCAGGAGACAATGCCCCTTCATTTTCCGTTTGTGCTCCTGCTTCTCACAGGTGCTTCTGAAAACTAGGTCAGGCCTATGATGTATATTTTAAATTTTCAGTACTTGTAGGAAAGAATAAAGTACTTTACTGCATCGTTTAGCTAAAAGCAACTTCAGAATAAAGAATCTTACCCAAAATTACTATGCCAAAGGGTCTGAAAAGCAAAACACATGGCCACTTCCCATGTGGAAAACACATCCATACATTACTGAGATGTGGATCACAAACCACCCCAGAGGAGGGGACTGCTCTTTCACATTTGCACATTACCATCTCCCCTTTTCCCATGTGACTTCCTGGCACAACAGGGAATAGATCAAAACACCAATGCTCCCCAAACTTACACAAAACTCAAGCACTGAGGAAACATCAACTATAAGCAATATTAATTATTTAAGGAAAATGTTTTGCCTGCAAAGGGAAGAATCCAGAAGTGCTGATTTTTTTTCTTGAGACAGAGCACAAGAAAATGATAAAGTGATGATGTTTGTGGTTTTTTTGCCATATGAAACAATAACTTGTCAAGTATTATGGTTATACAAGACTAATTAGCAGGAAGAGTAATTTTTCCTTTAGAAAAAGCATTCCCAGGAGATACAAATGTCTAAGCAGCAAATGATTTCTCACTTAAACGAAAGTGTGATTTGCTCTCCTCACATTTGAGGCTGAGCAGAATTTCACAGTTCCTGTGCTGTGGGATTGATGTCCAGGGCTTCTCCCTGCAGGAGCTGCCCCCAGCTCTGGCCAGGGGAGCAGGGCTGTGCCTCAGGCTCCTTCCTCACCACCTCATCATCTCATATTTCAACACCACTGAATACTGAGCTTTGCATCTGCCTTCACACCCCTGACATTTCCTGGCCCTGAACTCCCTCCTGCAGACACACTGACTCCCCCAGCCAGTGGGACTGGGAAGGCAGGAAATGTTCCCAGAGATCAGAGGGAGCTGGGAATGTTGCACATGAGGTGATCACCATGTCAGCATTTATTTGCAATGGAAGACTTTGTACAAAGCCCCCTGAATTCAACCAAGACTTGGAGCTAAGGATTCCTTTCAAGGCTGAAACACTTCTCCACACAAAGCACATCTCCTCTGCTGTTCTGGTTCTTGCATTAGGACCATTCCCTGATCCCAGCACACTCCCCATATCCCTTCCCCATGCTTTCTTCAGGCTGAGGAATCCTAGTTTAATCATTTCCCAAGAAAATCCTGCTGTACTTCTGAATCCCTGCTACCCTGGTTCTAGCATGATCCAAGTAGACCAGAATGTTATCCATGATGTAATCACAGCCCCACTTTTGCTGTTTACCTCTCCTGGTAAATTCTAACCTTGTTATTTTGCTATTTTCACTGTCAGTGACTGAGCTGGGATTTCCAGACCATTCCATCTCCAAGAACTTGACCTCAGGTGATGCTCAGGTCAGGCCCCATCCCTGCCTCCACCTGTCTGAAGTCCCTCATAGTGGACACCTAAAATTCACTGGCATCTTGTGCACTGACATTCCTTCAAATGCCCCCAGCAGATCTCCACTGGTGACCTTTGTCTTTATGCCCCCAAACCAGCTCTGAGATTGTAAACTCCCCCTCCTTACAGAACATTTATGAACACACTGAGCTGCACAGGCTCCCTGTAAATGGCAGCTCTAATTCCCACCTTGCCTCCTGAGTCCAATGCACAAATTGTGCTCAAGAGTTTCAGTTTTACCAAAACACCCTCACAAACCATCTCCTTCCACCCCACCAAGCTTTGCAAGGGGCATTTGGAGGGCAGAAGAGGAAAGAGGGAATTCAGAACAAAGGAAAAGCACAGGGAAAAGGTGGTGCCCACATGAATTTCATCTCCTAAGGTACACTGATAGGCCACTCTCCATTTGGAAGCAAACATTCATTATTCCAATGTAATTATTTTCCCTTTTTTGCCCCAGGAGGAGACAAGAGGACTGACCTTAATGTGTCTGTTCATGGCAGTGGACTGAGCAGCTCGAACCAAACCTTCCAGCTCAGCACCACTGAAGTTTTTGGTTTCCACTGCCAGCTCTGCAATGTCCACGTCCTCAGCCAGCAGCTGGTGCTCCCTCATCCTCACCGTGTGGATGTGGAGGATCTGGAATCGGCCCTTCTCATCTGGCAGGCCTGGCATGGGGAACAGAACACACCCAACCCCTGAGCACAGCTCTGCAAACCCCCTGACCCCCCTCAGCATCCCTCCCTCCCAAGGCCCTCCTCACCAAGAGCAGCTTGCACTTACAATTAGGGTATTTGATGATGCTTTTCACTGAGAACACTCAATTACATCACCTGGTAAACTGAGCAGTGTCACCACCAAACCAGAGAGAAAAGCACAAGGCTGAGTTTCTTTCCTTGGGGTTCCTCCAAGTCAGTTGCTCTCAGGTTCCCACGCCAGGAATGACAATCTGGTCAGTCCCCTGGCATCCTTCAATCCAGCTCCCACCTTGCCATTATCATGGAATGGTTTGGGTTGAAAGGACATTAAAGTCCATCCAGTACCACCCCTGCCATGGGCAGGGACAGCTTCCACTATCCCAGGGTGCTCCAAGCCCAGTCCAACACTTCCTGGGATCCAGGAGCAGCCACATCCTCTCTGGGAAAACTGTGCCAGGGCCTCCCCACCCTTTCCATAACAGATTTCTTCCTTATATTTCATCTGGCCCTGCCCTCTATCCATTAAAAGTCTCTGCCCCTTGCCCTGTCACTACAGGCCCTTGTAGAATCTGTTCTGCTCCTCTGTCCCTGAGTTTCCTTTCCCAACGGGTCACATCCACTAGTTACAGAATCAACTGAAAGTTTATTCTCCCAAAATCCAGAGCCTTGACTTCCCTCTTCACATGGCCCATATCACTCCTATAAAATATTCCTTTTCATCAGCTGAGGTGATCATTTCCCAGCAAGTCCCCTCTGAAGCACACAATGGGTGATAGAGCAGATCCTTCTCTCAGAAGTGTAACCTGTCAGTCTGGCACATCATCCTGAGCCCCACTGTGCTCAGCTCCTTCCAGCCTGCCTCCCCAGCCTCTGCTCCAAGGATCTGCTATTTGCACTGATTACTGTTTGTGCTAAAGGGATGTGAAAGGACATTTTACAATTCCCAGGAGCATTCAGTCCTTGACACCTGATAATTTATTCCAGGATCACTGAGCTTTTCACCAGTCCCAGGCTGTTCTCAGCTCCATCTTTCTTCAGTGAATTGTTTCCTCAGCACTGAGCCCCCAGGCCAGTCACCTTTTAGGCTCCATCTTAACCTTCACTGACCAAGTTCTGATCTCAAATGCAAAGTCAGTGATTTGTTCTCATCAATCTAAGATGATCTGGGCTTACTTTCTTAATAAAGTCTACATGAGCAGATATTCCCTAACTGAGGCAGATAGGCACAAAGGTCCCTTTCTAGTTACTGACAGACAGCTGCTTTTCCAGTAGCCAGATGAAATGGCAAAACAAACTCTTGGTCCACTTTTAGTTTACTCATTGCTCTTGCCTGGCCTTCCTGCAATTTCCACCCAGGAACCATTTTTTGCCTCCTTTCCTTCACACAAGAGATTCAGTGTCCAGCCTGCCCATCCCTGCCCACTCTGCTGGGCAGAAACTGAGATCAGGTTTATCAGTAGGGAAGTCCAAAGTGGCACTTTATTGGTCTGATTTAATTTATGTTCTGGAGGGAGCCTCAGGAAGTTCAGCACCTGAGCCACCCTGGGGATTGTTCACATTATGATCTGTGTTTGCTTTGCTGCTGTAGGTTCATGGAGTTGAGGAACTGGGATCTGCAGGGTGCTTACCAATCTCCATCTTCACCTCCAGCCTCCCCGGCCTCAGCAGGGCCTCATCAATCAGGTCAGGTCTGTTGGTCATTCCTAAAGTCCAAGTTAAAAACAAAACACTGTTATCTGAGCTTCCTCAGCAGGCTTCCAGCCCCTAGTACAGCCCACAGAGCCAGGGAGATACTCAAAGAGTCCCAAGAAAACAGAAGGCACTGATCTTCTGGAATGCTGGGAAATGCCCTGAGGGAGAGCCAGGGCAACAGGGATCAAATCTGTGCTTGTGGCTCTATCTACCTGTCCTTGTGGAGTACGTGCAGGGCTCCTGCAGCAGGACAAGTACAGATGGAGCAGCCCCACTCCCCCACAGGCTGATACATCAATTCTATCAGTCCTTGCAGGTTCCCCTCAACTATGAAACCCTTCTTATCAAAAACTACAGAAGGCAATTGCTGAAAGCAGCAGTATCTGCCAACCACAGCAGCATCTCCCTTTAACCCTGCTGCTGATGCTGCAGCTGTGGTACCTGAGCTGACCTGCAGTGAGGCAAACACAGCAGTGTTCACCCAGCCCTCAGGACAGAGCAGGGCAGTCCCACATACCAATGACCAGGATGTTGTTGAGCTGCTCCACGCCATCGATTTTGGAGAGCAGCTGGTTCACCACGGTGTCGTGCACGCCAGTGCTGCCAGCCATGCTGCCCCTCTGCTTGCAGATGGCATCAATCTCATCAAAAATGATGATGTGCACTCCACTGTTGGCTCCAAGCTGCAGGAGAGAGGATGTGTCAGGAATGTCACCAGTCTGACTGTTGAGAGCAATCCAGAATCAACAGCGACCTCGCACCAAGCTCAGCCACACAGACACAGCTCTGATACTCCCTGTGTGCTCAGCATCACACCTGAGTGCATCTCTCCCCTCTCCAGGGGAACATCCTGCCCTTCTCCAGACCAGGGGGCTCAGGGGGCTCTCCCCAGACTCAGGACTTTGCAGCTACACAGGTTTCAAGGAAGAGCACGAGGCTGAGCAAGCCAAGCAAAGGCCAAAGCTGGAATATGCAGCTCAAAGGGTCCCAGTACTCGGTCCCTGGGAAAGGGACAGGTACCAGGGACAGGGAACAAGGCTTCTCTCTGGAGGGAGGGATGCACCAGAGTGGGAACACCCCAGGCTGGACTGAAGTTAGTAAATACACAGCTTGCCAGAGCAGCTCTGTTGATAATATTTTCAAGGAGCCCAGTCTCTCCGTGCCAGCCAGACCCAGAACTGCCATTTCCAGGTTCACTCAGGGGTGAGGCAGTTGCAGCTGGTAAGAGAACAGGATACTTTTTGTGACTGCATTATGAAGCTTTTTCCTTTCAAATTCCACCTCTAAAACATCTTTTGTGGCTAGTGCAGACCATGTTATCACTGGGTGAATGTGCTGGCCCTGGCAATCTGCCCCAGACACAGGCAGCACAATGCCAACCTTTTGGAGACCTTTTTAATCTCCCAGCTGTCATCAGGCCTAGCCCCTGTGGCCAATATTGAGTGCATTTTATTAGGTGTGTTATTGCCAAGGGAAAGCAGCTCCCAGAGCTACTGCAACCACCAGGGAGCAGGAGATTGCTCACGTGGGTCTGTGTTACCACACAGAGCTGACTGACTGACTAATAAACCTTCTGCTGAAGAAATGAAATTATTTCAAGTCACTACCAAAATCTGCGTCTTGTGAGCTGAATAAAATTAAGGGATCATTTGCTAATGACTTCTGAAAAAACTTCTTAGTATTTAACTGTGACAAGTCTGACATTTGATTTTCTTTACCAGAAAATTTATCAAGATCAAGTGATCCACAGCAGAGAAAAATTACCATAGCACACATGAAAGAAGTACTTACACCATGAAACTAAAGACTGGTGTTTTGAAAGCCAGCTAAAAATGGATAAAAAACATCACTGGAAAAAACAGAATCTTTATCTCCACTTCCAGTTTCAAAGATCTCTGATTTCAAGACATTATTCTCATCCATTAGTTTTCTGCTGAGAAAAATTAACCATGTATTGATTATAACACTTCAAGTGCTGTAACATACCAATATGTCTGTAACCTAAAAACCTGAAAGCTTGTGTGGCAGCTTAATTTAGTAAGAAAAATCCAAAGAGATTCAATTGGAATCTGTTGGAATCTCAGCACACTGAATCTGTCTGCAGAGCTGGCTGGAGCCCAGCTGCCTTTCCAGCTTCCAAGGCTATTTTCACAACTGACAGTGTGTGAGCCTGCACAACACCAACACTCCAGGACTCACCAGGAATAACCATAACCCCAAGCCAA
The DNA here is from genome assembly GCA_013397245.1 of Thryothorus ludovicianus. NCBI lineage: Eukaryota > Metazoa > Chordata > Aves > Passeriformes > Certhiidae > Thryothorus > Thryothorus ludovicianus. The sequence goes on from VZTB01009282.1 coordinate 199,400, forward strand.
GCAGTGACTCTGCCTTTAATGCAAGCAGTCATTTTCAGATTCCAGACCCTTTCTGGTCTCTCCCGGGCACATTCCCAGCACTCCCATTCCTGTGTGTCCTCACCCTCCTCTGCTCCTCCTCTGCATCAGCAAACAGCTTCCGGATGTTGGCCTCGGACTCCCCCACGTACTTGTTGAGGATTTCGGGCCCGTTGACCACCTTTGGCTCCCTGGCATTGAGCATCTTCCCGATCTGCCGGGCCATCAGCGTCTTCCCGCAGCCCGGGGGCCCGTACAGCAGGATGCCCTTCACGTGCTTGCAGCCTGCAAGGAGAGGGAAGAGGCTGAGAGAGGATGGGGACAGCCACGGAGCTCTGAGGGAGCTGGGCCTGAGCTCTGCTGGGCGCCTCTGACAGAGAAATTCAAGCACAGGTTGGATCAGCACCATCCCCGTGATGTGCCAAGGAATAACAACCTCGAGAACAACTCAAGTGCTCTCCATCCATCAGCCACATGGAGCTGTAACTCCTGGTCAGGATCACACAGCACCAGAGATGCCTTGGGAAAGGTGGGAATAACATCATTCTCACCAAGAGGAGGTCCTCGGGATGCTGCTCCTCCCCAGGTAGAGAGGGGGTGCAGACACTGCTTTTGATACCCTGCACACCAGGCAAGGCAGACCCAGGTCAGACACACTCATCTGATTCTTGAAAGAGAAATGAGGAATATTGTGTGATAACACCAAACATTTACCACTGTAGTGGGCTTTGGTGAATCTCATATCACATGGCCAGTTCTGGCTGCAAATTCATAGAATAAATATTGAGAAAACTGAAAAAAAAACTTCCAAGAACCACCAGAACCATCAGCCCAAAATCCTTCACCTGTAATTAGAAAGACCTGAAATAATCTGTTCAAACAACAGGACTTGGGACACTGCATGAGAATTTAAATTCCCTCCTGTAGGAAAAGAGAGGATGCAACTGCTGCAAGCTGAGGCTCGACACATCCCAGTTAGTGACAGGCACACGAGTCCCAGGTGTGCTCACAGCTCCTGGGAGAGGCTGCAGGTTGAATAAGAAGAGTTTCCCTGAAGGATTCATGGAATTGTGGATATAGAGCTTGTGAGCCCCATACATGTTTTATCAATAAGCTGTCTCTGAATATTCTTATACCCAAACTTCCCATGCCCTGCCTCACACTGTGCCAAGAGAGGCTGTGGGACCAGCCCCTGTCCACAGCCAGGTTTGTTTTGTTCCTTTAATGAGACTGTCAGCACTCAGACCAGATCAGGTCAGGAGGAAAAATAACTGCACAAGACTAAACCTTGGCCTGGAAGCTGCTGTTGGAAAAGCCTGCAGCAGGAGAGCAGAGATTGTGTATCAGCACCAGGTTCTAAACACTGAGCACTGAGCAAGCCTCAGAGGAGAGAGGGGACATGGGTTAGTGGTGGTGGGGGGAGTGCTGGGGGAAAGGTGGGCCTCAAATTTAGAGGGTTTCTTCCATTTTTTAACGAATATATGAAAATCTCTTTTTTCCTCCGTCCTTGAAGATTGACTCCTTTAAGAATGCAACCCAACAAGAGCCCTGCAGTGCTCAGGATGCACATTAAAAGCAAAACCAAAAAAATGCAGCAAATTGATGGCCCCAAGCTCAGACTGAGGGGACCTGAGCTCAGTTCCTACCAGGCTTAAGGAGCTTGAGCACATGGAGTTGCCTGTCACCCCACAGGATGACTTCCCTCCTGGTTTTGGCTTGTCTCAGCTCCACAGTAACCTCACCCCATCCCACAGAGCCCTCAGGGCTGCTCAGACCTCAGGGCAATTCTGCCTGTAAAGGACAAACACTTATGCCTTATCACCTTCCCAACACTCTGCTGTGATTTTAGTTACTCTTGAAGGTTATGGCAACAAAGAATTGATTTCAGTCTGAATAACTGCAGATATAACTTAATTCCTGTGACCCCACACGCTCTCTTCCCTCCCTCTCTGGCTGTTCATTCACTGCAGGGAAGTTCCAGGAGGACACTGCCATGAGGAGCAGCTGGTGCCCCCCAAACCTCAGAGAGCAGCAGTGCTGCACTGGGTAAGCCCAGAAAGAAAGCTGAGAGATCCTGCTGGGCTTCCCTGCAGAAAAAAAACTTTACTACAGAAATCAAGAGCTGTGGCTAAGAACTCATGAGTCAGCATTGAGGTATCTGCGAGTCAAAAACATAAACAACATAAACTGGCAGTGAAGACAAATCTCACAAGGGAGGGAGTGAGGCACAGATCAATTAAAAGCTCTTCCTGTCAAATCCCTGTCATGAGGGCATTGTTACCGTGGGGGAATCTGATCTACTCTGTAACCAAACAGCACCAGGCAGGATGGTGCTGACAAGTGATCTCTGCAGGGAAATCCCAGCACAGCGATGCTCCAACAGCTCCAGGGCTCCAGCACAAAGCCACCAACGGGCTACAGAGGCCACCAACGGGCTACAGAGGCCACCAACGGGCTCCAGAGGCCAACAACGCGCTACAGAGGCCACCAACGGCGTA
>VZTB01009282.1:202073-223112 GCA_013397245.1 Thryothorus ludovicianus
GGGCTACAGAGGCCACCACAGGGCTCTGGCAGGTCAGGGCTCTGTTCCCAGCCCAGCAAGGCAGGGCTGTGGTACTGCAGGGAGTGGCTGTGCCAGGGTGGCCCCAACACAAACACCAACAGTCTAGACCTGGTTTGTTATTCTGTTTTTCTTCTAAGCCCTATGAGAAGTGTCTGAGGGAGCTGGGGGGGCTCAGCCTGGAAAAAAGGAGGCTCAGGGGGGCCCTTCTGGCTTGGCACAACTCCCTGACAGGAGGGGACAGCTTGGGGGGGTCAGGCTCTGCTCCCAGAGAACGGGGACAGGACAAGGAGAAATGGCCTCAAGCTGTACCAGGGGAGGGTCAGGTTGGACAGCAGCAGGAATTTCCCCATGGAAAGGGTGGTCAGGCCTTAGCAAGGGCTGCCTCAGGAGGTTTGGAGTATCCAATCCCTGGAGGTGTCCAAGGAACACCTGGAGGTGGAATTCAGTCTCTGAGCTGGGGACAAGGTGGGGATCAGGCACAGCTTGGACTCAATGGTCTGGGCAGTCTTTTCCAGTCTTAATGATTCTGGGATTCCTGCAACTCCCAGGCTCTCTCCTAGAAAGTGTACAACTGAATGATATCCTCCAGAAGCTTCTCTTGCACAGCCCAAAAAATCTGTACTTCTTTAAAAGCACAAACATTTCCTCTCTGCATGAGCTGCCTCAGCCACAGCAGAGGCTCAGCCTCTAACACCCCACGCCCAGAATCTCATCTCCCATGGTGAGAGTGATGCCTTCTGGAGGCTGACCTGGAACAGAGACTAGACAGAACAAAAGGATAAAGTAGTGATTTATTAAATTGCCTCAATGGACACACCTGGGCAGCACAAGAGCCCAGCTGGGCCACACTCAAGATACCCCAAAATGGGCACAAAATGGACTCCCGATCACGAGGTCTCACATTTTTATAAGTTCTGGTCTATTAGCATATTGGAGTTAATTGTCCAATTATAGCTTCAGGTTATGAAGCTCCATCCTCCTTGTTTTTCCTTCTCACTTCACTCTTGGTTTTGTTCTTGGGCCTAAAAGCTGTATCAGTATCAGTTGTCCTTGGTCCCAGACTAGAGAAGGAATTGTTTTGTATCCCTACTCTGTGAAGAGAGCTCAGTAACACTTAATATGAAACCTAAAACTACCCATCAAAACAGCACAGAATCTAAAAAATATAAAAGCTAAAACTTAAGGCATCAAGGGTGGAACACAAAACTCAAACTGGCTTAAACAAATCTGCTTAGAAACCTCCGAGAATGCTCACCTTGTTCCTGCTCAAGGGAAAAGAAAAGGGAAAAGGAAAGGAATCCTGGAATACTCTGAGTGCAAGGGACCCCCAAGGATCATCAAATCAAGCTCCTGGCCCTGCACAGACACCTCAAATTCCCACCCTGGGAATCCCTAGAGGAGTTTCCAAACACTCCTGGAGCTCTGGCAGCCTCGGGGCTGGGACCATTCCCTGGGGAGCCTGGGCAGTGCCAGCACTCTCTGGGTGAAGAACCTTCCCCTGAGATCCAGCCAAACCTTCCCCTGGCCCAGCTCCAGCCATTCCCTTGGGTCCTGGAGTTTCCCTCAGAGAAATCCCAGTTGTGAGCCCAGCAGGTTCCCTGAGACACCTCCCCAGCCTTACCCAGATGAGCTCAGCCCGTGCTGGACAATCCATGCTCCCCTTCCCTGAGCCCTGAGGACATCACTGACCACCTGCTGCAAGACTTGGCTGTCACTGAATGAGCAAAATTGAGCACAGGGTCTGAGTCAGGTGGCAGAACTGTCCTGAACCCAGAGCAATTAGTCCCTCTTCAAATAAAACTGCCACAAGAGACTCCAGCAGACATTTCCCTTTACAGCCACGTTCACCTGGCTAAAATCAAAGTTTTAAGGACAAGCAGGACTTCTTTAAAATAGACAGGTGATGACAAATCACAAATGTTACCCCTCAAATCACAGTGGGATCCTCTGCACCACTCAGGAATTTTGATTAAGTTTATCTCCCCTCTGCTGATTTCACCAATGTGGCCCAAATGTCAATACTATTATGAGAATCTTTCTAAACACAAATTACAGCTGTGCAGACATCTCCAACCAGGTCAGCTCATCATTTGATGAGCTCCAAAAAAAAGGTCATTGCTGTAACCTGATCCTTAAATTATGCCATTCAGTGACAGAGGCTGAATAGGGACATTAACAGGAACTCAAACATACAAATATGGGAAACAAAATATAAGGGAAAATTCATTAAAACTGCTGAGAATGGCAGAGTTACTGGTGTTACCAATGGAAGTCAAACTGTTTTGACCCAGAACCTCACCTGCCCAAAGACAAGATAAAGTTTATTTGTTCAATTCTCTCTCTTCAATTTATTGGAGAGATCAGGACTGATTTAATGTAACAGGGATTTTCTACCTGGGAGAGTAATTCCCCTTTTAATTAAAATCAAAGCATTCTGGTGTGATTGGATCACCCAGATGCACCACCAGGAACCTGCCTGGATGGGAAGGCCCCAGCACAGCAGGGAGATGTTCATCTCTGCACATTCATCTTGGGGCAGGTTACAGGAAGTTCAGGGTTCCCAGGCTTCACCTGCCATGCAGGGAAAACTTCCCTGCAAGTAGAGCTGGGTGGAATTTCCCTCTCCTCTCATGCTGTAAGCCCAGAGTTACTCCAGGCTCCTGTTAATCTTCCTGTGGGACTGACAATCCAACACAGAGTGAGACTGAAGAACTGGGATCTGCTTTGAATTCAAAGCTGGGGCAGGGAAAGGGCCACACCTGAGCCAGAATTTTTATCTTCTCAATGGCCACAGTTTTGATTTATCAAATCCTTTGCCACTGGAAAGAGAAGACAAAGTTGAGTTCTCCATGGACCTTTGGAAAGGTCCTCATCACATCCCACTGGCCCTCAGGAGTCCAGTGCATGCATCTATCAGGAGGCAATAATGAGATTTATGCCAAGGGTATTTATCCATTTCTGAGGGAACATGATAGAAATGAAAATAAATCAGCTTGAGAGACACTTCCAATGGAATGCCTTTGGCTACAAAAACAGAATCAGGATGCTCAGGAAAAGGGATTTTGGTAAGAGTATAAACAAACAAAACCAAGCACTAAGGGAAGTCAGCACAGTAGCAAAGAGTAAATGTCTCCTACCAGAGCTGCAGAAACATCCCTAATTCCAGAGGCAGGTTCTGTGGGAAGCTGAGCACAGCCAGGATGTTCACAGCCCATCCCACCTGGATGCCAGTAACACAAATCCCAGCAGCATCCCCCCCTTTGTGGGATGAAGCTGGATCACTCCCACCTGCTTAGAAAGCCAACATGCTGGGATTTGGGAATGCCTGGTGAACACATATGGATACCCTGAGGGCATGGGGACAGCTCAGGACTCCCAGCTGGGGACAAACTGGGGATGCCAGGCCATGGTGATGCCACCAACCAACATCACTGCAGCCACCTGGAGGAGGAGCAAAGCCCTCCCAGTACCCACTGATGGCTCTGGCCATGCCTGCAGAAATTCCTTGCTGCAGGTTTGGTGTAAAGCCCCTTCCCCCACCCCAAACCACCTGCCACATTCCCATTTCCACATTCCTTTGTTAAAAGGGAATAATTTTCTTTGGTGACTGTGCAGAATTTGGAAGTCCCCTCTCACATACCCATCTCAATCCCTCCAGTCAGCTCACTCTGTCCTGTCCCCCCACACTGATGCCCTCCTCCAAAGTTTTTCCAGTTGTACTGCATCCCTTTTGATACAAAGGCTGCATCCAGCAATCCAACACATGAACAGAGGACACATCAGCTCCTTCACTTTCTTCTCTATCCCTGGGGGATACCTAAGTCAATTCTGCTTTTAAGAAGGGGAGGCAAGTGACAGATGTCAGGGACTTCTCTGTTCTCTCCAAAGGAAGAGTTCAGTGCCCAGACTCAGCAGGGCTGGCCCTGGATTCAGGTGCCTCAGGGTGAGCAGAGCACTTCATGTTAAATCCCATTAGGAGGCGAGCAAGAAAGCACTGGTCCATTCTCAGCAAGGAAGAATTATCAACAGCAAATGCTGAGTTCAAGCTGTTAAACACTTATTTACACCAGTGAAGACTTGACATTTTATGTGACAGCTGATATTAATAAAAGTGACAAACAGGAAGGAACAGGAAAGAGAACAGAAAAAGAACAAGGGACACAAGAGCCCACAAGTGTTGGATACTGGCAGATCACTTGGACATGAACTTCACCCAAGGGAACTCAGAGTGGGTGAAATCATCTCAAAGTCAGTGAGAACCTGAACAGGGTGGGAGAGAAACCAGAGGGAAGATGGTGAATGTCATCCCTGATATTAGAAAGGGGAAAGGGAGGGAACAGTGGGTTGGACTGAATTGAGAGGTCCCTTTCAACCTCAGCTGTTTTCTGATTGTGCAGTTCAGACCTAGCACTAACCTGATGGCTGGAAAATTCTGAGATAATGCCTTTTTAAGTAGGTAGAAGAAAACAAGACTACAAGAAATAGCCAAGACAACTTTATTAGGGCCAGTCTGAGACAACTTCCCTCCAGGAAAACACAGGGGTCAGACACAGAGGGTTTGAGGAAACAAAGAAAGCCAGAGAGGGACATTTAGACTTCCCTAAAGATATAAATAGGTGTATGACATTCTCCTAGGCATGCAGGGAAAGCACAGGCTGAATGAATTTAGAGGTGGATGAAAAGTAGATTAAACCCCACAAACTTTAAAGCACAGTGAGAAATGATCCATCCTGAATTTAGTGGCATGTGGTGCCTGGGAGATGGAACAGAACAGAATGCTCCAATTAAATCTGCACGCTGCAAAGCCAAGAGCTGCAAACACACTAGCAGGCAGGATTAAATTCATCTGAAATCTATGTAACTTGATGCACGAGTTTCTAAATTAGGAAGGAATAATGAACTGCATGTTGCAGAACAAAAAATCATCCCAGGATTCTACCCAGGCCCAGACACAGAGGCACAGCCAGAACCTGCTGATCAAGAATGGATCCATGTTCTGGGTTGGGCACCACAGTTCTGAGCAGGGAAGGGAGGCAAAGGGAGGAGAAATAATGATGGATGATGTAGAGGTTATGAGAAATGGCCTCAGAATCCCAGAGCTGGCCTGGAGAATGCTGGAGAGACAGGACCAGACTGGATGCAAAGGCTGAGAGCAGCACCCAGCACTGGGACACACTGCCCAGCAGGGCCTGGAATTCCAGCTCCCCAGCTCAGCTAGACATGCCTCAAACTGATTTTTCATTAATATTGCCCTATTTTAAGAATAGCTGGGTGAGAACCTTTCCATCATTATTCTTCTCTTAGAGCAGCTGAGTACTTTGAGAACATTAATGCATTAATTTTTAAGGCAGCTTAACAGACAAGCCTCCACTTCAGACAGAATCTGAGGAAGAAAATAATCTGAGTGTCTGCTCATTTCAATGTTCCCCTTGTGTTCTCTTGATACTTCAATTCTCCATCATGAGCTGGACTTCAGAATTACAGAGCTCTGAGACAACTGATTCTGAGAGGGCAAGTCAAGAGCACAGGTTAAGATGGTTCCCAGGAAACAGAAATCACCTTCCAAAAGTCTGATTCAGCTCATTTGTGGTAGCAGGAGAGGATGGGGAATTTGGGCTCCATTTCAGTCTCTTAGAAGGAACCTCTAACACCAAACATTTCTATACCTGTTATTAAACCATAGCAACAGGTCCATACAGAATTTGCTCTTTGAGGCCTCTATAACAATTAATGTGCCACAGGAGTCAGAGAAATCCCTTCCCTGCTGCAAGTCAAGACTCTGTTTCAAAGTCTGGGGACACCAGAGTGTTCTTAAATAAGGAAAAGAGGGTCAACACAAGTGTTTTGTTTTCAAGTCTGAGAAGGGACTTTGGAGTTTTGTTGCCAGTTACAGCTCCAGGCACCAAATATCAAAAATGTTGCTCCAAGTAGCTAAAGATCTGTTGGAGTCAGGAAGAAAGAAAAAACAAGAAGAGAGAACACTGTTCTAGGCAAGAGCACAAGCTGCTGAATGAGCTGGGTCTAAAGTCTCAGCAAAAAAAAACAGCACTCACCATGGATGGGAAGAAAACACAACCCCTGTCAAATAAACAGAGGAGCTTTAGCTGGAGCAAGGGGATGCTCTGAACAGCAGCAGAGAGTAACCAAAGGCAGACTCCTTTCACCACACAGTGACACAGCTTTACAATGAGCTGCATGGCACAGACATCCTGAAAGGGCTTGAAAAAGAGATTCCCTGGAAACAGGGCTGTGAAGGGCTGTCCCTGGGGGAAAACATGACTGGTATCTCCCTCCACCAGTGCCCCCAGGTGTGAATTTCCTTCTCAGAAGTGTCATTCCTAAGAGTGAGGCACCAAAATGTTTCCAGACATCTTCCTCAAGCCTTATCCAGGTAAGGATTTAATTCCATTTGGCAGGCACAAGATTATCAGGATTATCAGTCAATCTTCCCTGTGAGGGTGGGCAGGCCCTGGCACAGGGTGCCCAGAGCAGCTGTGGCTGTCCCTGCATCCCTGGCAGTGTCCAAGGCCAGGCTGGACAGGGCTTGGAGCAGCCTGGGACAGTGGGAGGTGTCCCTGCCATGGCAGGGGTGGCACTGGGTGGGCTTTAAAGTCCCTTCTAAACCATTCTGGGATTCTGTCACATCGCACCAACCAGAGAGCTGATCCAGCTGAATACTGACCCTATAATAACAATATTTTTTTGCTGCCAACTGTATTAGCTCCTTACAGAGTCATGCAAGCCCAAAGCCACCAGAGCAGGGCTGAGACATCCACAGACAGCAAAAGCCAACTGCCCCTTCCAGGCCAGGAGAGAGCTCAGGCAGGGCTAGCACCCAGCTGGGGCTGATATAACATTTCTGCTCTTGGATAAACCAAGGCTTGTGCCACCAGAGCAGTATTTCCCCCCTTGGATGATATGGTTAACTAACACTGATTTATGTGCTCCAAACCCAGAACATTCCTTGGAAGTTAGATAAACCACACACAAATTGCAAGTAATGCTGGAAGGGTCTATAGAGCCTCTGTGTAGTTATGGACAGAAATATTTATTGCATTTGGCGTGGAAGCTGCAGTCTGGGAGCACTGGGCAAAGAACACAACTGGGTGAGCACTGCAGCACCAGGAAACAAGCAAATTCCTTCTTTTCCTTTCCCAATAAATTATTCACAAAGGTGAATAGCTGTCACACTGACATTTCAGATCTGAAATATAGTTAAGAGCAAGTTATAACTAAGGCAAAGAAAATGAATGTCAGAAAGTTTTTGTTTTTTCAAATTTCAGATAAGCTCTTTAGCCCTGGGGTTAATCAGAGCTCAGGAGCTCTGCTCCCAGTCCAATTTCTTCCCTGAAAAATGTCTCTTTGTGCAGCCTGGGTGTAAACATGCAGAGTAAGGGTATTTCTATTGAATGCAATTTAATGGGGCACACCTTTAATTCATTGCCCAGGGTAATCCAGATACCAGTGGTCCTTCACAGAATCTTTGTCTTCCTTTATTAAACAACATCAATTATCTTTTACTTTCACATGTGGTCCCAGCCAAGAACTCTGTACTGCGACTCCGTACTGCAGCCACAGAATCAAAGAATCATGGAATGGTTTGGGTTGGGAGGAATCTCAAAGCCCATCCAGTGCCACCCCTGCCATGGCAGGGACACCTCCCACTGTCCCAGGCTGCTCCAAGCCCTGTCCAACCTGGCCTGGGACACTGCCAGGGATGCAGGGGCAGCCACAGCAGCTCTGGGCACCCTGTGCCAGGGCCTGCCCACCCTCACAGGGAAGAATTTCTTCACAATAGCTAACCAAAATCTCTCTGATAGTTTAAAATCATTCCCATTCTTGTCCAGTCATTACCTGTCCATGTAAAAAATCACTCTCCTCTGTTTTTTAAACCCCTTTTAAGTACTGGAAGGAGCTCTAAGATCTTCCCAGAGCCTTCTCTTCTCCAGGCTGAACAGCCCCAGCTCTCCCAGCCTGGCTCCAAGGGAAGACTTCTTTAATACACACAATAGCTGCTTCAAAAGGTAAAAATATTTTAAGTACAGAAGGCTGGTTGGCAGCAACAGTGCTGAGCTGGAGACCACTGCCTCCAGGTAAAAGCTTTCTTTCCACAGCCAGCACCGTTTCTCTTCTCTCTGCAGAGCAGTTAAATATTTAACAAATTTAAGTATTTTATGTTCTCAAGCAGAAGCAGAGAAGTTGTATCTCTCTGACAGCCACAAAACGCACGAGACCCAAGAGCATCCCCCAAGGCCTCAACTCTCAGATGAACAGGAATTAAAAGGCAGGAGAGAATCGGTCCTGGGGTTTCTCCATAGCTCCCCCAGATGTGTCCAAATGCCCAAGAAAAGGGAGGCACATCCCAGGGAAGTTTACTTTGCATCAGTTCCACAGGCCCTGGAAGCAGACACGCTCCACGCACCCCCGCACAAACAGGATGTATCTCCTGATGGAAATCTGTTTTGTAATCAAAATCTTGATTGCTTCATTTGTGGGGAGAGGGAAGGTGGATCAGAAACATAAACATACACAGAAATTACACAGCTATGGATTCCAAGTTCAAATATGAACCCACAGAGATTATATTCCCAGAACAAGGAGCAGCCAGAACATCCTCAGCCACGTTCTGTGACAGAATCAGACACCTGCAGCTGCACCCTGCTTACTAAAAATTAAACTCTGCACCATTTATCTGCCTGCCAGCACATGTTTACCAAGTACTGAGACTGCCTTTCCTTCCCCTGACCCAAAAAGAGGAGTTATATTTAGAATCTGTGCTTTTATTTCCAGGACGTGCCATGGCCTGTGCATCCTCCTCCCCAGCATCTCAAACCTGACCAGCAGAACTCACACCCCATGCTGGGTTTACTGGGTTCAGGCTGGGGGAGGACGGGGCTCATGGTGCAGCTGCCAGGAGAACAAAGAGATTATGGCAGGAGCATTAAGACAGAATTTGCTCTGAGCTGTATGGACAGATCATGGCCAGGCAGCCAGGAACAGGAGCAGAATCACTGCTATGGATAAATGAAGCATTCAAGGAGTGAGGATTTCACAGAACCATGGAATGGTTTGGGTTGGAAGAGACCTTAAATCCCATCAAATTCCAAACCCTTGCCATGGGCAGAGACACCTTCCACCAGACCAGGCTGCTCAGAGCCCCAGCTTCAGTCCCATCAGAACAGTATCCAGTTAAACCATCTCATTCCTTCACACATTCCATGTGCAGAGCTGGGTGTTCGTGTTGGGTTTGTCTCTCTCCTTAGCCAAGCAACAAGAGTCCAAAATACATTTGGGAGCATCAGGGGGAGAAGAGGCTCTGCTGGATCCCTCAGAAACTGCTGTGTTACAGCACCACAAGGGTGTCAGCTGTGTCCAGCCCTCACACATCAGGGGCAGGCCTGCACCCTGTGCCCCAGCCACACATTTCCAGGTTATACTCACCCATTTGCTCCACAATTTCAGGTGGGAAAACTCGTGAAGCAAAAGCTCTTCGGAAAATATCTGAGAATTCTTTATCCAGGCCTCCAATGCCCATCTTCTCAAAATTCCAGTCGGGGTTGATGATTGACTGCCGGTTCTCCTTGGTCTTTGATTTACCTGCAAAAGCCAAGAAACGGTTTCAAACACACAGGTACAGACACCAGAACAGCTCTGCAGGTCAGACCCCATCCCACAAACTCTGTGCTCAGTTTCAAACATTGGCCAGGAGGACACACTGAGACAAGGACACAAGGACAGGACACCAGAGACCCAGCTTGGTCAATGATTCCCAACCTTCCAAGTGCCCAGTTCAGGGGTTTCTCCAGCCAGGTGCTGTTCCTATGTATTGTAGAATCCACAGTAGATTTCTTTGCCACAAATTCACCCAGGTGCCCCTGGACCCACGTAACCTCAGCACCCAGCTCATGTGGCTGCTGCCAGAAGCAGTATCCACCCTTTTCCAGGCCACCTGGGATGACAATAGGTTTGTCCTGCATCCTCCTCAGTCGTGCCCTTCCCAGTCCCCACCTGTTCTTCCTTGTGCAGCAGCAGCTCCACACTGGAACCCTCGTTCCTCTCTCTCTTCTCCCTTCCTCCCACACCCTCTGATGGGCAAATGGACCTGCAGGTGCTGCAGTTTGCTTGTACCTTCAATACAGGTACAGAAGGGTGGATGCTCTGCTTTGCTCATATCCCTCTATAACAAGATGTGATCATTCCAAGCAGCCACATTTAAGAGTTCCTAAGAAACCTGCACGAGAGGGAGACAGCATTCCCTTGATCCTGCCCAGGATCTGGGCCCACCACAACCATCAGCTTTACAGAGGTCAGGAGAGCTCTTCCTCCCACACATCATTTAGCTCTTTGTACTGAATCTCCTCTGCCATTTCCTGCCTCAGTCACTGAGCTCAGTCAGAGCCAGCCTGGGCTCCTCATTGCTCCAGCTTTCTCCCAGCTTATTCAATAATTACAATGATTAGCAAAGGCCCACTGAACTCCACTGACATCAGCTATTTCCTCCTTCCCTTTCATCACTCACTGATTCATGCAAGGACCTTCTCTCCCACAGATCTCTGTTTTGATTCTTTCTTAAGAAACTTTGACAAAGAACTTTGCTGGAGGAGCTTTGACAATGAGCCCACGTCAGCCCTGCTGCCAGTGCTTTCTGATCCCTGTAATGAACTCCAGTAGGATCATGAGGCAGGACTGCCCTTAGACAAGACAGGCTGACCCTTCCCAGTGTATCACCCTTATAAAGGTATCCTCTAATTTAATGTTTTATTACAGTTTCTGTTGATTTTTCTGTACAGACCTCAAGTTCAAAGATCTGCACCTCTCCAGACTTCTCCAGAATCCCTTGGAAAGGAACAGCACACTCACCAATCTTAGTCCCCAGATACTGGAGCAATTTGCAGCACAGTTACACAAAACTATTCCTTTGCAACTCAGAAGAACAAAGGCCAGTCCTGGCAAACCACCACAGTCCACTGTCTGTTCCACAAGCTCTTCCAGAGGTGCAGCCAGACCCCTGAGCACAGGTTTGCAGCCCTTTAACCACCTCCTTTCCCTGCTGCTGATGAGCCACTGGAATCACAGCTTCACAGAGCTCCTCACTCCCCCTGCAGAGGAGCTTGGGAGTACTCAAGAGTGCTCAGGAAGCAGAAAACAAGCACAAATGCTCCTGGAAGGATGCTGGCAAATCCATGTAGTCTTACTCCAGGTTTATTCAAGGGAGCTATAAACAAGCACTGACACTTTTATCAGTCAGATCAACCTTCCACATGGCTTTCAGCATCCTCAGCTACCAGGGAAACACAGAGATCTGATAATCCAGAGAAAAAGCAAAGACACTGCCAATTATACTTAACTACTGCAGAAATGTGATGTTTCCTTAGACTTACACAGTTCTTTAAGGATTGGTCCTTAAGGGTTCTCCTAGTGGGAGCCATTCCCACCCTAGAACATCACAGAATCACAGAGATCACAGAGTCACAGGTGGCTCTGGGTTGGAAGGGACTTCAAAGTCCATCCAGTGCCACCCCTGCCATGGGCAGGGACACCTCCCACTGTCCCCAGGCTGTTCCAAGCCCCAGTGTCCAACCTGACCTTGGACACTTCCAGGGACCCAGGGGCAGCCACAGCAGCTCTGGGCACCCTGTGCCAGGGCCTGCCCATCCTCACAGGGAGGAATCTCTTCCCAATATCCAATCCCAGCAAACAACAAGGGTGTATTTTGCTACTCTGTTCCACAAGCTCCTAAGAGGTACTTCAAGTTCAGCCAGATAATGAATGACCAGCAAGAGTCCAGGAAGTACAGCAAACAGCAGCTCTGTGTGAGCTCAACCAGACTCTTTAATCCTGGTCTAAACACATCTGGAATCAATATTTCAATTCCAAGGGCAGCAAAACAAACAGGAACGTGCCTCTGGGTAACATGCCAGGGACAGCCCAGCAGCACTTGGGACACAGAGCACCTACAGCCCTGCAGGGAGCACCAATCCACAATTCCCCCGTGTTTATTATCCCAGTGCTGCACTCCAGCTTTAGGTCAGCCCCTCAGCCAGGGCTGCTCCTGCTGCCACAGAGCTTGGCCTACACTCCCCCCTTCTGGCTGCACCTCAGCACGGTAAAATTCTTGCAGATTGGATTAAAACCTCTTCCATTGGTTTCATAACACAATTTTATGCTAAACAGAACAAACGGAATTGGCTTTTTAAAAAATTATTACAATTCTTCTCTATTGAAATAATGCAAGCCCTTTACTGAAGGCAGAGCTCAGTGACACTCACTTCACTTTCATCTCCTCTCTCACAATTTAATTATTCAGAACTTTACAATTCCCCAGAGCAACAAAGCACATTAAGCAGCTCTGCCTCAGATCAATGAGGAGATTAAATGAAGTACCAATTTGACAGAAGTAAATTGAGGCACAAGAAACTCTTTTGTCTTGTCTGCAGACAATGAAACAGAATCCTGGGGAAGAATCCCTATTCCTAATCCAGCAGCCCTCTCACAGGACCAGCCCTCAGAGCCACAGGTGCCAGGAGGGAGATTTCAGGTGATTATATGGCTCTGAATATGAACCAGGTACAATCCCCCTGCTTGCTGTGACTCAGGGACCAGGGTTATTTCAGCCTCCTGGCAGCAGAGTGAAAACTGAAGGGAGGTATCCCCACAGTCACAGGTGGGAACTCACTGCCCTGCCCCTGCAAGTTTCATTTGGTGCTATTAACAGCTGTACCCTCGTTAGGATGCTTAATTACAGCCATCTAGAAGCCAGCCTCCAGAGCTGTGTCAGCTCTGAGTTTCAGCTGAGTGTCCAGATCAAAACTCTGATCAGGTGCAAGGTGTGGTTACACAACAGCCTCACACCTTCCCTCTGTCTGGAGAGACTGTGGCACAGGAAGCAGCTACAGGACACAGTCCCAGCCCCAAATGTGGCCCTTCAGGGCAGCATCAAACCACAGCCCTTGCCACAAGCTCCTGCAGTGCTGGAGGAGCTGAATTCTCCTTTCCTAAGTGGCTGCTACCCTCAGATGGTTTATTCCTGTAACAAGTACTTACAGCACTGAGCACTTCCAGCCAAGCAGAGCTGTGCTTTGAAGCCTAATGCAAAAATAAACCTCATGGCTCCCTGAGCCTGCCCCTGCCACTCCTGATCTGTGCAACAGCAGCAGCAAAAAGAGGAGCATACTTAGCTCACAGACTCTGTGAGGAAGGAACAAAACAAGGAAGGAAGGAACAAAACAGGGAAGAAAAACAAGAAAAAATAAAAGTGAATTACAGCCAGAGCCACACCACCAGCAAGGGAGGGATCTGCAGCTGGAGCCTGGAAAGAGTCACCCATCTCATACCACTGGTAAGCAAAGGAACAGCCAAAGGAACAGCCAAAGGAACAGCCAAAAGAACAGCCAAAAGAACAGCCAAAGGAACAGCAGGTGTCCCTGCTCCCCAGGAATTGGCCACAGCCCCTTCCCCAGGAAACCCCCCCAGTCCCAGGGCACACAGAGGCACTGCAGGGAAGGGCCTCACTGCCCACTCCAGGGCACAGGTCCCACCACTCAAACTGGTGCACTGTGGGAACCACCAGTTCTTCCAGATCCAGCCCAAGCCCTACATCCAGATCCAGCCCAACCCCTACACCAGTTTCCTTCTAAAGGAATGTGTGGAGGACACACCAATTATTTTCTTTGATGACCAAGTGTGATATTGTACACAGGGATTGGTTTTGTTGAGGTTTTGGAAACTGTCTCTTTAAATCACAGTTCCCAGCTGTGTGAATGAACTCGTGGAAGCAGTTACATGCACAGTGTTCCCATGGCTTCCAAAGAGCAGCACTTTGACATTTTGACTACACTTTTTAAAAAGCTCTCAATTTCCTAATCCTTTCTCTTTTAATTAAATTTAATGGGAGAGGTGTTGGCTTATTACTGTCCCTGAAAACATCATTCTCTGATGTTTGAATAGCTAAAATATTTCAAACAGCTGCTATCTGCTGGATCTACTGGTCCATTTGGCCTGGCTAATCTAAGCCAAGGAGTGAAGACAAAAAACAACCTTGAGGCAATGAAGTCTCCCAGGCCTGCAAAGCAGCAGATCTCAAGCATTTTTCCTCTGTTTGGGTGCAGGAACTCACCAATCAGATTGAGAGAGGAGTTCTCAGCTTTCTCAAAGGCAACTTGACTGTTTCCAAGAACCAAACCAACCTCAATCTGTAAAGGAAAGGTAAAGAAATAATTACATTAATTACCATTAGACTCAGCTTCAGATTGCTCCTTTGGTATCTCCAAGCACATCACAGAAGGCAGGAAAAATCAGCAAAAGCTCCACTTCAAAAGTCACTGGGAAGAATGAAAAATACCAACCCCACCTCTAAAACAAACACCACTGAATGGAGAAGCTCACCAGGTACAGCAATGTGGCTTTTAAAAGTTACTGGTTTAATTCAAACCAAACTATTTTATTTCAGCAAGATCTAGCAAGTAAAGGAGAAAATAAAATCATGTCCTTTCTACAGAAGGAAAAATCAAAATTGGACATATCTGGAAGACAAAAAACTCAAGAATGGCTGTTTCCATGAATTAGTAAAGCTCAAAAGGCTATTCCTTGTATCCTCCCCAGCTCTGTAGTTTAGTGGAGACTGCACTGAACTGCAAAGAATGCTTTTTGTCTCCCCAGACACAGCCAGATGAGCCAGGTGTGTGCCTTCTCCAAGGGCAGGTCATCTAAACTGCTCCTGTAGCATGATCTGCTCAGGACTTGCAGCTCTGCAGTCCCCAAGGAATGGACAGGAGTTCCTGGGAGCCCACCTTCTGCTTTTTGCTTGTTCCAGATTCCCCTTTGAGAATGCTGGGGTCCATGGCTTCCATGTCCTTCACCAAGAGCCCAAAAAGCTTGTCATTAAAGCTGAACACCAGCTGTGGAAAGGGAAAACAAATCTCATTAAAAAAAGCTAAAAAGGATTCTGACAAGATTACTAAGATTTGAAGGGAAAGAGAACTGAAGACTAAGTTAACCACCCAGCAAATCCTCTGGAGTTTTTTCCCTGTAAAGCTCTGGAATGCTGACCATGTGCTTTCCCTCCCTCAAGAGAAGAGTAACAGACCTAAAGTTGCAGAACATGAAGTCAGCTGCAGAAACTCAAAGAAAAATTCTCCTTCCAAGAAAATCATCTATTCCCTCCCCTTCTCCCCAGCTCAATGTTCTGTATCATCTGATGACATTTTCCTCCACTTCAATAATTGGTGCTAGTCATGGAGAACAATTTAGCTGAAAACTTTCAGATCTTTTGCATTTCAGCTTGACAAGGACACTTCAGGAACAGCTCTAATGAGAGACAGAATGAATGCAACAAGGAGGGTCCATCCCACAGAAAACCAGGCTGGGTCTGCACAGTTCCTTTCCTTGAGTTTGTGTTTCCATCTGGCTTAAGATTCAGACCCTGCAAGGTGTAAATACCACTAGAGACCAACCTTGAACTGTTCTGGGAACAAGGCAAAGAAGAGGCAATCACACAGGGCTCTGCAGAGGCCAAAGCCCATCTGCTGCAGGCCTTTGCAGGCTCAGTTACAGGGACATCAGCTTTCCAAGGTCCCCAAGGAAAATATTTCATCCCTGTTTCGCTGCTTTAGTCCATAGAGCAGCAATAAATCATGGTATCCCAGAATAGTTCAGGCTGGAAAGGACCCTAGAGCTCATCCTGTTCCACTCCTGCCATGGGCAGGGACATCTTCCACCACACCAGGCTGCTCCAAGCCCTGTCCAACCTGGCTTTGGACACTTCCAGAACAATAAAATACACTACACTTGGGAGGTGCCACTGAGAATGAATTAAACCTGGTGTTTGTCTTGATCTCATAGAGGAGGAGGCAAAAGTGACTTCCCAAAAGATTCCAGGAGTTGCCATGCTCACATCCAACCAGGCCACAACACAGAGAGACCCAAGCTCTCCTGGGACTGTCCTCACAGATTTAGGATAGGGCAGATTCTAAACCCCTCTGCCCATGGTCTCAGTGAAAGTCACAATAGTTTTACTTTTCAAAAAGACATCCTTCACACAAGGAACAATTCCTTCCCCCCTGCAGAGCTCCTGGCACCCTCAGGTGGTTCCTCACAAGCCTGCACGTGGTGTTTTAGCCCAAGGCAGCCCCAAAGCCCAGAGCCCACCTGCTGGCCCACGGAGAAGGCCTGGCTGTTGAACTGCTGGATGAACTCTGCAGCCATCTTGTCTGTGTCATAGGGGTTGGAGTCGATGTTCTTCTTCTGCAGGAAGTCGATCTCGATGGTCATGGTGCCAATGCACTGCTTGGTCTTGTCGAAGGTGTACAAGGAAACTGTGAGAAACCCCAAGAAACAGCACATTTAGGGACAGCAAGGTGCCCCCAGTATGTTAAACACATTTGGCAATACACATCTTTCCCTTGAGAATTTCACTAGGTTAAAACTGAAAATATTATTTCTGATAGAAATCAGAAATTATTTCTCTTAATCCATGTTCAACTATAAGCTCAAAAATACAGTAAAATTTTCACTGAAAATCCATGCATTGCTCTAAAAACTCTTAATAAACCTTTAAAAGAGCTCCAACACCACACAGACTTTGGGGGAAGTGGACAATGAAAGCAAATCCAGACATGCTATGATCCCACATGGCTGTATCTCCACCCAAGGGTTTGGACACATCTCCAGGAAGCCCAAAAGCAGCTGTAAGGGCAGTCCTCCTAAAGGCAGTGACAAGAGGCCATCACTGGCTTTCTCTGGCAACAGGTTGCTGAGCTTTTCTCCAGATAAGGCAGCAGAAAGTGAATTACTGCATGTTCAAATGCAGCAAAGCAATCTGGTAGCCCAAAACAAAGCACATCATCAACTGTCCTTCACTCCTGACACAGAGGAAGCCCCTACCCTAGAGGTGCCCTTGGGCCCATCCTGTCATTTCCAGGTTTCCCTCAGTTGTGCAGAATCACCTGAACAGAAAGCCAAGGGGCAGGGAAGGCACTGCACAGTCACTGCCAACCTGAGCCCACAGTGGGAAACAAGAGGCCACTCAGGGTGGGAAGAGGGAGAGAGGATGGAAAGGAAAGAGCAGCACAATCCACAAGGCCAGGGACACTGCTCAGCATGGCTGAGCCATGGGCAGGACCCCACAAACAGGCAGGCCCAGCAATCCAGACACCAGGCTGCAGCAGAAGATCACAATTCTCCAGAAGACTGAGGAACATCAAAAGTTTGCTTGGAATTTGCAGAACAAAGTCTCCTCTGCTACAGCAGTCATGGCTAAGGGTGAAGCAGGAGAAGGGGAATGTGGGAAAGGTGCTTCACTCCACCTGTGATCTCCTGCCCAGCCCTTGGCAGCAGAATGGCTCCAGAACAAACCTACACATGCTGAGGTGTGATGGCAAAACAAGCCTCCAGCATGGGCTGCTCCAGGACTTGCTCATGTGAAGGGAACAAGGAGAGCCTGTCTCTGTCTCTGAAGGTGTCACCAGAAGATGCAGCACACACCCCAAACGTCCTTCCTGGGATGGGCCACCCTGGGGGGAGCTGTCAAAGAGAGATCTTGCAGGAAACAGGGACAAAGATGAAAACACCACACTATTTCCTGATCTACTGCATTGAGTTCTTCCAAAAGGGATATGGCAGCAGGGTTATCCCTTTGGTCCTGCAAGCAAACACCAGGAGCTCCTCTCACCTCATAGGTCACCTTTGAGCAGTTTCTTTTTTCTTGCTGAACCTCATGGCTTTGTCAAACAAAAGCTTCTGGAATATCAGTCCCTGGATTTGGTCACATCACAGGCCTGAGGTGTCAGCTGCACATGAGCAGCTCTTACATCCAGGACTGAGTGCTGGGGGTGCACTGAGGGGAATCCCCAGCATGCAGCTGCAGCCCACTCAGCAGAGTACAGCACCAGCTCCAAGAGCCTGGAATGTCGCAGAGAGAGGCTGGGAATGCAGCAGGAACCTCCCTGGGGTGGGAAGGCACCTGGGACAGCTCACCCTGGCTCCAGCTGGGCATCTCTACTGGGAACACGGGAGCTGGTGCAGCTGGAGTGCAAGGAAGACAGGACAGACACATCCACTCAGGGCACTCTGCCTTCCACCAGGAAAACCACTCACCTGGAAAACCTTCCCTGTATCATCAGGGGCCCAGCAGGACTCACATCACTGCTCCACAGAGCTGTGGGCTGCATTTACACTGACATTTAGAACACAGCTTCCACACTATCAGGGGACCAGGACAAAGCATGAGCCCTGGGAAATCACTGGGTTTGTGAACATTTCTCCCTACCTGCAGAATGCCTTTACAAATCCTTTCCACCCAGCACAGAGTCAGATGACATTTAGTCACTCTGCACAGAATCACTGCATTATTTTTGTTAGCACAGGCTCCCACGCAGCTGGAAGGTTTACAACAAAGCCCAGGACAAGGACAGTCACAAACTGCTCTAGGAGTTGATCACACAAAATATCAGAGCTTCCTTCCCCAGAAGACCTGAGTACTGAAAAGCATTGATCTGTGAGTTGGCACATGATCATCAGCTAAACAAGTATGGGAAACAAATTAATTTACGAGTCTTCCCCTGTTATTGGTCCTTCTTCAGTTAAAACAAGACCAACTAGCAAAAAAAAAAAAAAAATCACAGATGAATAGAATCATTAAGGCTAGAAAGGACCTCCAAGATCACCAGGTCCAACCATCAACCCAGCACCAGCACCATGGTCACCACTAAATCATGTCCTCAAGTGCCATATCCACCACTTCTTCAAACATTTCCAGGAATGGTGACTCCCCCACTGTCCTGGGCAACCTGTTCCAAGCCTTCACAACCCATTCTGTGAATAAATTTTCCCTAATATCCAACCTACACCTCCTCTGGCACAACTTGAGGCTGTTTCCTTTCATCTTGTCCCTTTTTCCCTGGGAGAAGAGACCAAGCTCCTTCCAGGAGATTGTATGGAGCAGGAAGGTCTCCCTCAGCCTCCTTTTCCAGGTTAAAATTCTGGCTTTCAAGCAAGGTCTGTGAGATACCCAGAGAGGCAGAGACCCACTCCAGCCTGTCCCTACAAACACATCAGACTTCATGATCTGTGCTCATGGACCTGCTGAGACCAGAGGAGCTGAGGAAACAGCCAGGAGGGAGCTTCCCCAGGAGCACCACACCCCCACAGCCACAGCCCTTGTGAGGCTCAGCTCCCCTCACCCTGACACGGGATGCAGCCAGCAGCTCTGCCCACAGCCCCAAAGCAGGGAATTCCCTGGAAGCACTGTGAGCTACTCCAGAGGTGAAGCAGTGGCCTCTTGAACAGCTTGCTCCAGTGCAGAGAGCACGAGCCAGCTGAGCCAAGAGCAGGATCCCACAGAGGGACAGGATGAGCTGCCCTCTCCAGGAGCCAGAGGTGCAAAGATGATGGTGCAAAGAACAAATGTGATCCTTTACCTGGACTTGCTGTAGCAGAGAACACACAGATCCTCCTGTAGCAAGCTGCTGCCAGGAGTCTGGTCAGCATTTCAGCAGCTCCAGACAGGTGCAACAGCTGCACCTGTACCTGACTGTTGTGGTGTGTCTCAGGATACCCCAGGCCCCTGCCAGATTTGTCAATCATTCCTCCTTTCCACATCCTGACCCCTGATGAGTGCTGCCTGTCAACCCTGCCATTCCAGAAGGGCGTCGAGTGGTTGGCAGGATTCAAAAGATGCTTCCCACCCCTGNTGAGCCAAGAGCAGGATCCCACAGAGGGACAGGATGAGCTGCCCTCTCCAGGAGCCAGAGGTGATTCCTGATGGTGCAAAGAACGAATGTGATCCTTTACCTGGACTTGCTGTAGCAGAGAACACACAGATCCTCCTGTAGCAAGCTGCTGCCAGGAGTCTGGTCAGCATTTCAGCAGCTCCAGACAGGTGCAACAGCTGCACCTGTACCTGACTGTTGTGGTGTGTCTCAGGATACCCCAGGCCCCTGCCAGATTTGTCAATCATTCCTCCTTTCCACATCCTGACCCCTGATGAGTGCTGCCTGTCAACCCTGCCATTCCAGAAGGGCGTCGAGTGGTTGGCAGGATTCAAAAGATGCTTCCCACCCCTGNAAAACTCTGAGTCCAAAGGCTCCATCAGAAGCGGCTCCTTTCCTTCACCATGGCCTTGGAACCTCTCAGTCAAAGGTGACCCTGAGCTCCTGCAGGCCTGGCCTTGTCTCCAAGCCCTCAGCTGTGACATCCAGCGAGCCTGAGGGGCCACTGGGGTGAAAACACCACAGAGCTGCCAGACAGGCAAACAGCAAGGGCACAGCTCAGGCACAACCTCCTGGGAATATTGGATCAAACCCCAATACCTGAGAGTGATCCAAAGCAGAGGGAATAGTGACATACAGCATAAAGTGACAAAAGAGCTAACTGGACTCCTCCAAACATTCACCAAGGCTTGGAAGGCTCAAAGAAGACTTGAAATAGGAATATAGATTCACATTGGTCCTTGACCTTGCTGCAGAATGTTCTGGTCATTTACTGGTGTAAACATCAGTGCTGCTCCCAAAGCTCAGCACTGCAGGGCACACTCAACACCTCCACTCATTACAATGCTGGTGCCAAAAAACTCCCCAAGGACAAGAGCTGTCTTCTGTTAGAGGGAGTGTTCTCCAGAGACTCAGAACAGGCTATCCAGGACCTGTTCAACATTCATATCTGCATGTGGACACACGTCCCACACAGAGCCAGGCTGAGATACCAGCAGGTGTCTGGAGAAACTGCCAAAACAATCCCCCCAGGTCTGGAAAACAATAAATGCAGAAAAGCTGCAGAGAGGAGAGCAGCTCTTTCACTAATGAGGGCCTCACATCAGATGGAGAAGGATCTGAGAGCTCCCAACTCAGTTTCCCTTCAGGATGGAAACACGAATTCAGTTTTATAAACACATCCCAATAGCTCTGCTGAGTGACTCACCATCGATCTCCTGTCCAATGGAAAGGCCGGCCCATTTTCTCTGTAAAACAAGACAAAAATGTCAGAGCACCTGTTCTGCAGAACACCTGTGCCTCAGAACACACA
>VZTB01009283.1:0-48454 GCA_013397245.1 Thryothorus ludovicianus
GTTCTTCCACCTTCAGAAGTCCTTCTGCAGATGGGTTCTCTGTGATTGTCCAGGCAAAGAGTTCAATTGCTTGACTCCCTCCATCTCCACAGCAGCTATTCCAAAAGCCCACTTGAGTCCCTTTGGATCTTTGTAATAGCCATTCCTGAGCAAGTCTATGCCTAGGATACATGGGGCTTCTGGGCCAGTCACAATAGGATGTTTCTGCCACTCCTTTCTGGTCAGGTTCACTTCAGCTTCCAACAGAGACAATTGCTGTGATCCCCCATCACCCCAGGAATGGAAATAGGTTCTGCCCCCACATGTCCCGATGGCATTAGGGTACATTGTGCATCAGTATCTACTAATGCATCGTATTCTTGTAACTCTGATGTGCCAGGCCATCTGATCCATACCGTCCAAAAGACCTGGTTTTCCCATGCCTCTTCCTGGCTAAAGGCAGGGCCCCTCTAGCCCTGGTTATTATTTTTTTCCTGGCCATACATACTAGAGGTTCCCACAAGGGGGTCTGAAAAATCATCTTCCTTTCTGTAATACCTAGCAACTCGGTCCTGGGAGGTTGAGGCTACTTTCATCTTAGTAGAACTCCCTTGGCTGGTGTTTTTCTCTTCTGTCCATGCTGCCAGGACAGAAGTGGGTTTCCCATCCCATTTTCCCATGTCTTCCCCATGGTCACACAAAAAGAAACACAGGTCAGCTCATGGGGTGTACCCTCTCTCTTTAGCTGGGGAATGTTTGGCTTTGGGGCTTGTGACTTGTACTGGTGCTGCATTCACCTTCTTCATCTCCTCCCTCATCTCCCTCATCACTTCCTGGAGGCTGTGAATTGCAGAAGAGACCTGGGTCTGCATAGGGCCATTAACCATACTCTCATAATTTCTAGGCTTGTTGGCTACTGACCCCACTGTCTCTCGGTTGTTATCAGGATTAATCATTGCAATGAATGTGGTGTACTGAGATGGCCCAAGACTTGCCAGACTCCACAGCATCTGCCCTGTGCACCTGACCTTGTCAGGGTCATTATCATGCTGTCCACCTCTCCCAAAGAGTACCTCCAATACTGCCACTTCTCTCAGCTGTTGGATCCCTTTCTCAAGGGTCTTCCAGCGCATTCTATGATGGTGCTCCTGCATTCTCTCTCTGTGGACAAATCTCTCTCTGACACTCATTAAAAGCCGCTCCCAGAGGGAAAGGGGCCCAGGCTCCCTTACAAATACCTGGTCTACACCTGAGTCTTGGGTTTAAGGGTTTCAAATTCCTTGCCTCACCACCATCCAGTTGCACACCTGTACCCATAAGGTCCCAGACTCTGAGTAACCAGGTTGTATAAGCCCCCAAGAGAGAGGTGTAGTTGGTGCCACCCTCTCTTTGACAGTTACCTCCTTTGTCTCTTCCAAGTACTTTTAAGTGCTCATAAGCGCCCAGCAATCAGCTTCCTAGCAACTTTTTGGGAAAAACTTCTATAAGAAAGCAACCCAACCCCCAACACATCTCTTCTCTGTAAACAAACTATAACACAGGTATAAGGAACAATTGTGAAGATTTTCACATTTGCCTGGTCCAGGGCAGATACTGATAGTGCAAATTACTGTCAGCAAAAGCATGGACAAGGAAGAGTTGGAAAAAAATGTCTTCTGTCCCAGATCAAATGCTGAGATCCAGCAGATTCCTACTCCCATTTCCAGCTGCCCTGGGTGATGCTTGTGGCTGTCCAAGGCCACTGAAAACAGATTCCTTCTCTTAAGTTCAGATACTGGAGTGGAGCCAGATTTGTCAGATCTGAAGTTCAGTGCTTCCCACATTCCCAGGTTAGTACACAGTCAAGATGACTGTACAGTAGGTCGCCTCTCATTGTCCCTATTAACCCTTTACCCCCTGCTCCACTCATCCTAACAGCTCCTGAATCTTTTCCTGCAAGTCAAAACAAAAGAGCACCATGGCCAAGATAGTCGTCACTGCAGCCTGGAGGTTCAGGCAGGGAGGTGGTGGGCCAGGACTGCTGTCATCTACCCAGGTATTTTTGCCAAAGTAAAAAATTGGGAAACCTGAAGTCAGCCTCAAAAGGGGCTTTTGCAGTGATCTATCATGCTTGGGGGCACTGCAGGCACCTGTACATAAGGGAATTATTCCGCGTGAAACTTTGCAGCAACCGACAGTGCTGACAAAATGTCATTGGAAGGCAAAGCACCTTACAGCAAAGTACCTCCAGACCAGCTTTCACATTTTAGTCCTTAACACACGAAGAAGTGGTTTTGCTTCTTGCTCTACTTGTTCCTCAGAGGGACTATATCTTCTTTGTGTCTTTGGCCAGGATTGTTCTGTTTAAAGTGACACCTTTGAAGGGGTACTTCCCAACATCTCAGGATAAGTTTTTTTTTCTTTTCCCTTCTGCAAAATGAAAACTGCTTTGTTTGTTGCTGTCAGCATGTTATAAATGAGTTCCAAATAATTGACAGGAACGAATCCAATTAAAGTTTATAAAATTTATTGAGCAAGTAACAGCTCCAGTCCCCCAATGAACCTTGTTGCCCTCCCATGGACATGCCCCCAGGAGCTCCAAGTCTCTCTTGTACTGTGGAGCCAAGAACTGGACACAGCACTCCTGATGAGGCCCCACCAGGGCTGAGTGGAGGGGCTGGGTCATCTCCCTCGACCTGCTGGCAGTGTACCCCAGGCTCTCACTGTGCTTCCAGGTCTGTTGTGCCCCGGGCCGCCCGGGCCGGACCCACACGGGCCCCCCGCGGGCCGCCCCCTCAGCGCCCCCGCAGCGCNCGGCTCCATCCCGGGCCGCGCCCATGGCCGGCGTCATCCGGCGGCTGGATGAAGCCGTGGTGAACCGCATCGCCGCCGGCGAGGTCATCCAGAGGCCGGCCAACGCCATCAAGGAGATGATCGAGAACTGGTAACGCGGAGTCGGCCCCTCCCGCAGCCCGGCCGCTGCGGGGCGGGGGGGCTCTGCCGGGGCTGACACCGCATCCTGGCGGGGAGCGAGCGGGAGCCGAGGAGGGGCGGTGCCTGCGTGTGCTCGTACGGAACGCGCGGGAGGCAGCTCCGCTTGGGAAGCCGCGCTCCTGCCTGCGTTTGTGTTACGGCTTGTCTTGTTACTGTTTGAGAAACTTGTGAATTGTTTGCTTTTGGTGCCAGGTTAATAATTCATAGAATCACTTAGGTTGGGAAAGACCTCCAAGATCGTCAAGTCCAACCATCCACTCACCGCTCCAAACCTACCGCTAGGCCATGTCCCTAAGCACCAAATCTTAATGGATTTTAAATACCTCCAGGGTCAGCGACTCAAAACACTTCCTTGGGCAGCCTGTTCTATGCTTGACCACCCCTTCTGCGAAGATATGTATTCTAATACCGAATTGAAACCTCTCGTGGCACAAGTCGAGGCCATTCCCCCTTGACCCATCACTTGTTCCCTGGGAGCAGACGCCAGTCCCCACCTTGGTACAAGGGAGGTGAGACCAATAAGGTCACCCCTGAGACTCTTTTTCTTCAGGCTAAACATCTCCAGCTCCCTCAGCCATCAGCCATGTGCTCCAGGCCCTTCACTAGCTCCATTGCCCTTCTCTGGACACGCTGCAGAACCTCAATGTCTCTCTTGTAGTGAGGGGCCCAAAACTGAACACAGGATTTGAGGTGTTGCCTCATCAGTGCTGAGTACAGGGGAACAATCACTGCCCTGGCCCTGCTGGCCCTGCTATTGTTGGTACAGATCAGTATGTCATTGGCCCTTTAGGCCACCTGGGCACATGCTGGCTTATGTTCAGACAGCTGCCAACCATCACCCCCCAGGTCCTTTTCCACATGACAGCTTTCCAGCCACTCTTCCCTCAGCCTATAGTGCTGCATGGGGTTGTCACCCAAGGGCAGGCCCTGGCATGTCATCTTGTTGACCCTCATTGGCCTCAGCCCATCAATCTAGCCTGTCCAGATCCCTTTGCAGAGCCATCCCGCCCTCCAGCAGATCAATGCTTCTGCCCAACTTGCTGTCATCTGCAAACTGAATAAGGCTACACTCAATCCCCTCATCCAGGTCATGGATAAAGATATTAAACAGAACTCTGAGATTGAAATTGTTTTCTTGGTTTCTGCAGTTTGGATGCTAAATCTACAAGTATCCAGGTAATAGTTAAAGAAGGTGGTCTGAAGTTCATCCAGGTTCAAGATAATGGCTGTGGTATCAGAGTAAGTAAGCAAAGTTGACAGGTATATGCTGCTGATTACTACTACCTTTTAAAAATTATTTTAAGTGTTTCTGATCTTGAAAAAACTCAGAAACTGACTGTTGCTTATCCCTTTCACATAGAAAGAAGATCTGGACATTGTATGTGAGAGATTTACTACGAGTAAACTGCAAAAATTTCAAGACTTGGCTAGTATTTCTACATACGGTTTTAGGGGAGAGGTAAGCTCTTTATCAAGGTTTTGAAATTGTTCATTGTTATTCTGCTGTAATGAGTTGTACATAGTATCACATTCCCAGTACTCTATAGAAGCTTCTGTTTTCTGCGAGAGTCTGCTATGTGAATGTAGTTCAAAATACATTTCAGTGTCTTTCAAGATTAGGTGGATGCCTATAGGGATGTATATATTCTTTTTGCTTTCTGGAATGAGATTTGTTTATTTTAATTGAAACAAAGCCTATCTTCTCAAATGATGGTTCAGGAACCTACAGGTGAAAGACAGTGAGAGATTTCACTGGAAAGTAAATCTTGGATGTCAGACATTTGTCAAATACCACACTTAAAACTAAATGTGCAAAATGGAGGGTGATCTTCCTTTGTTTTCAGTGTTAGACAAAGCTAGTATCTCTGGCCCCTCAGATATCCTGGTTTTTCTCAGATATACTCCTACAGACTGTACCTAAGCTCTGGAAGAACAGTCAAGGATGAGTTTAGCTTTTCCCTTTGGATGAGCAAGGTACATGAGTGTGTGTCCTGTGCTCAGATACATAGATCCTCACATACTCCAGAGAGTAGACTTGGGTCCTCTCCTCACACACTTTCAACATAATCATCTCCATAGCCAGTGGAGTCTGGTCCTAAGGCTGGTTTCATCTGTGTAGACATGTCCATTGAGTGGTGACCTAACTTTGTTATATTTCTTACAGTCAAAAGAAAGATGGCAGGAGTGAGAGAGTAACAGCTCAAACCTTCCAGCTGCTTTCTAGTTAACACAAAAAAGAAAAAGGCACAACTGTAATAATTTTGGAAATTTCTTTTAGTTATGCTACATGGTTAACCACATGCATCGTCAGAAATATTAGGGAAGCTAGAAGGATGTCCTTGATAAAATTACTGGAAGTTTAGTATTGTAGGTAATAAAATTTGTTTACGCTTTATTGACCTGCGATTTCCTCGTAAGGATTTTTATTTATTACTTGCAGGTGGTATATTGAAATTTAGTGGTGTTTAGAGTGTGGACATGCCTCAGTGTTCTCCAGAGCAAGGTTTACAAAGATGCTTTCTCTTTTCTAGGCCTTGGCTAGCATCAGTCATGTTGCCCATGTTACAATAACAACTAAAACAGCTGATGCAAAATGTGCATTCAGGTATGCTGCCTATTATCCAGGTGACTTCTGATGCGATAACAAACAGATGTATCAATTTCAGAGCTCTTGTTCTGGAGGAGGGTATGATAAGGGCAGGTTTCAAAAAGACTTAGAATGTGAGAAAATGTATTTTTTCCAATTGTAAAGGTAAGCTTTAGCTTAATAATGTATTTTAAAATTGGTGGAGGTGGGGTGGGGATGCAGGAAATCTTGAAAGAACTTTTTTTCCAGTAGCTAATGCAGATTAAACATTTATCTTTTCCTCCATTTCAGGATAAAAAGTTGTATATATGTTGCGGGCTTCATGTCTAGCAAATTTCACAAGTCTCAGCACAGGAACTTATAGCTTAGTTTGTTATTGTATCTTTAGGATAGGTAGGTGCTTTGTCCCATCTAGAAAGAGTTTTGAATATTCTTTTGAAAACTAAATTATAAGCTTTTCCATTAATTTCTTAACTATTTTTAAAAAAGAGTGTGGAGAAAAAAGAGGTGTTCTGAATCTTGTTTTCTCAGAAGATTGTATGACTATGGTCTTTCTTGCGTTAAATACACAGGGTATGTTAGAGGGAAGGAAAAAGTCTGTCCTTTGAATTTATGCATCTCTTTAACTTGCTGAAAGATCTGCATGGGCCAGAAATCTCTTATGCTCAAAATCCTGTAAGTGTCAAAGGAAACAGACTAAGTCAAGAATTTCTTGTTAGCATAACTGAAGTGTAAAGTCTAGTGGGAGAATTGTTATTAGGCCGTGTCTAGCCATTAAAGAAAGAAGAAAATGTAGTAATCCTGCCTTTAGAGGGAAAGTCTCAGTAATACAATTTCAAAACACATATGCTATGATCTGCCTCCTTTCCCCTACTGCCCCTCTGACTCTTACAGTCAAAGACAGTTTTACTCTTGCTGAAAGGCTGAGCTAATTCTCAGTGTCCCAAATTCTTTGCTGGGAGAAGTGTGACAATGATGTGATTTCTTTTGTTTTCATCCTTTATTTTCATCTGTCTATGTCTTTCTTCCTGTAAGTCTGACAACTTTTTATTTTCTGCCTAGAGCTACTTACAGTGATGGAAAAATCAAAGCCCCTCCGAAGCCTTGTGCTGGAAAC
This sequence comes from Thryothorus ludovicianus, assembly GCA_013397245.1. Classification (NCBI taxonomy): domain Eukaryota; kingdom Metazoa; phylum Chordata; class Aves; order Passeriformes; family Certhiidae; genus Thryothorus; species Thryothorus ludovicianus. Next base: position 6,657 of record VZTB01009283.1, read on the forward strand.
CAAGGAACTCAGATCACAGTAGGTTTTTGTGCCTGTTCTCTCATGTTCCTTTTCTGTTCCCCTTGCACCAATTACATTGTAAGGTACATAACAGCATCTTCTCTGAAGTTGCAGTTTGTTAGGTATACCTAGGGAATTAAGAAATAAACTGAATGTCGGTTTTTCATAAACCAAAGCATTCTTAGAAAATCTATATATAAAATAAAAATTAACAAGATGGTTTTGAATTAATTCTATAGTAAGTAAGAGAGAATTTTAAAAATTGTTTTTAATTGTCAACTTCTTCTCTGTAGGTTGAAGATCTTTTCTACAATGTAAGTACAAGGAGAAAGGCTTTAAAGAATCCAAACGAAGAATATGCAAAAATACTAGAAGTTGTTAGCAGGTAAACTAAAATAGGAGGCTCCTAATTTTATCTACTGCCATGGGGTATACTGGGGTTTTTCAGAGGGACTGGCACTGTGTGTTTGATGTCATTTTCTTGGTGGTAGTGGTGATTTTGTTGGTTATGGTTTTTTAAAACTATTTATTAGTGTCCAGTGTCAGATAACACCTCGTCCAATTTGATGTGAAATATTTGTAAGAATTCCAGCAAAGAAATGGTAATGGACTTGAATGGACTTGAATACTTTAAATGTACCTGGGCTGAATAGAATTAATGCAAAAACTGCTCAGGAGCACTGAGATTTGGCTGAATACAGAAAAGTTGAATGTCAACTTTACATCCCCAAAAAGGAGTAATATCACTTCAGTTATTGGATGTTCCCTTTTTGGTCCACTTGGTTGCATCTTTTGCCCCTGCTTCCATAATGTGCAGAGGTTTATCAGGAAGGATCTGCACAATTTCAGCAAGAGAACTGCTTTACACTTTCAGAAGGCACAAAAGGTAGCAGAGAGTAGCAAGACTGTAAACCAAGGTTTAGCCTATTCCCCAAAGAAACTATTTATAAAGAGTCTGCACTGGGTTAGGCAGACTTTAGCCAGGAGGTGGAGGGTCAGATCCTGCTGCTCTGTTGGAAAGAATGATCTGAAGTCTTGCTGAGTTGCAGCCCTCCAGTTCATTGGTTGTTCTTTTTCATTAGGACTTTTCTATTACTTGATTTTGTGATTTTTTCCTTCTTGAATTTTTGAGTTCATAATCACAGCAGTGTAATCTTTATCTGCATTTTTATATTTCTCATCTTACAATGTTCTATGGTGTATGGTTTTTTTTCAACACATTAATTTCCCTAGAATTTTTAACCAAGATTGTGCAGCTGTAGTGTATCAGATCTCAGCCATGGGATCACAGCTGAACTGCCTGGGTAGGGGAAGCTAGAAGGGCAGTCCAGCCATTATTCAGATGCTTTTCCATAGTAGTTGATACTTGATTCTGTTATACTGAGGATATTTTGATGAGTTCTTTAGTTAAACCTGTACAGTGAAACTGAAAGAACAGATCTCTAGAAGCTGATCCTTTTTATTTGAGAAATAAGCTAAGCTGATCCTTGAATTTCTTATGGTTACAGTTGAGTTTTAAATAGGGAAACACTTTATTTTTTTTTTTTTAAGCTATTCAGTCTGCAAAAGCTGAGCTTGGCTCAAGTTGCATTACTGTCTAACAGGAAGTGAAATTGCTTGCCCACATTACTAACTACTTTTCAGTGGTCAGGGGAAACAATTACCTTTTCTTCCATGTATTGCAGACTTACGTTTATCTATTTTTCAGGTATGCCATCCATAATTCAGGCATCAGCTTTTCAGCTAAAAAGGTGTGTAGATAAAGTCTTTGTAACTTCACTATGTGTCTGTGTGTGCCTGTGTATATATACATAATTTGTATACCTGGAAATGCCAGAAAATTTGCACTGCATCTTTTGCCACAGGAACAGCACAGAGGGAGTCTTCCCTTATACTGAAATGTTGGAGGGTATGTTGGTGCAGTTTGGATAGAATGCACATCAGTTAGAAGTAAACAAGACAAAAACATATTTGTCAGGATTTTGGAGGATTCTCTGTGGTCATTGCTGTATTTGGTTTAGCTTTATGTGTTGTTTCAGCTTCTCTGGAGGGCCTGGTTACTAAATGATGTATAAAAGAGGTTGGGGTAGATTATCTTTGTTTTGTGTTATTATTGATAATTATTTACTGATCTGAGTGTGTTCATCACTTTCCATGATGAAGTTGCTAGCCTCAGTGGGTCTAATGTGCTCTAGCTGGTCTTGTAAACACATGCCATTTACCATCTACGGGTTTTTTGAACATAAATAAGTAAATGAGAATACAAAACAATGCAATGATGTTATGTTGTTCCCTGCGTTTTTTTCAGAAATGTTATTGTTTAATTTAAAGTATTTCTAAAACTTCCTCTAGAATGATGAATTGATGGATACTCATTCCTGCCCTCTTTAGCAAGGTGACACCGTGTCAGATGTTAGAACCTTATCCAACGCCTCAACAGTGGACAACATTAGGGCCATCTTTGGAAATGCTGTTAGCAGGTACATTGATGTCAAGTTTCCTTTTGATATGAAGCTTTCCAGTGAATCACCCTCCCTTTTCTCTTTAAAAACTGTGGGCTATGATAACTTCTCTTGCTCCCTTCACGGTTAGTTTCAGAGAAATGGGAGTGCTGCTATTAGAGAGCTCTCCCTTCTTTTCAGAATGTGAGACTTTTTGTGCTCTAAAGGGAAGAGGAAAGTTACAAAGTTGTTTCTTTAATGCACCAAAAAGGAACCATCTGCTTTTGTATACTCATGTAGAAGCAGCAAGCTGAACCTGTGTTCTCTGCAAGTTCCTAGCTTCTTCCTATACCATGAAAATCATACTTCTTCTTACTGTCTGCTACCTGATAAATTTTGAAGCCACTCATATTGTTTTTTTCTGAAATCTTATGGTTTCTCATTTTGACAAAAGCTACATTAGCTGAAGCTGTGTAAATAAGAGAGAAAAATTTAAAAAAACACCAAAATATCATCTTTTGAAGATGTATCTGCTATTTTAGAAAAAAATCTCTTTATGAGACTTTCAGCTGTGAAAAATTCATTGTATGAATTTGTGCCATGAATAGCTGTTACTGACTGAAGTTAAGCTTCACATTTAATGAATGTAACTTCTAATTTATGAAGCACAGCAAAATAGAGACACTGTTAAGTAATGAGGTTTACAGTGTTCTATGTATTTCCTTGCTGTGCATTCATTGCATACTATGGATGCTTGTTTGATAAGAGTTTTTCCTTTGTATGGTTCAGGATAAAGTGTCCATTTCAAAGTAAATGTTTTGATAATTTCTTTTCCAACAATAATTTACCCAGTTCAAGATGATGTTAAAAACTGAACACTAATTAGAATGGCACTTGGTTTGTGTATTGAGGTTGAATTGGAAACAAGTAGCCCTTAAGTCTGTTCTGTGTTAACTTAAGAAGTTGGCATAACCTTCCTAAAGAGCTGTGCTCACAAACTACTGAAATGATTTTTCCTTGACTTATGAATTATGAAAATTATTGAGACTGTTATGAAAATAGTTAATGTTAGTATCTATGTGCATGAATGAGAGAGAAGTTATTAACAGACCATTAAGACATACTACACTGACAAAAGTGGACAAAGTAGTCCAAGAAAAAATATGTTTGTCCTTCCCTGTCTGCAGACAATTTTGAAGTGTTCTTATCAATCACTACCAATGACTTAAACAATGAAATGCATATTAGAATTATCAATAGATTATAATGCTCTGGAAATTGTGATATGTTACTGTATTAAAAAGATAATGGAGGTAATTAATTACAGATTCCAAACATACATTACCAGTTTACACTTAGGAAGAGGAAAATATGCAGTTCAGGTTAAATAATTACTGTATCCCAGCAATCAGTGTTGGAGCTCTCAAATAATTCCAAATTTTTTATTAACTGTGATAGAAGATAGATCAGTGTATGAAGTAGTGAGATTTGAGCAATTAGGCCCTGAGCACAGCTGAACTTTAGATGAACCTTTCAACCATATGTTATATTTGTGTCCGCTCATTAGCAAAAATACACATGATCATTAGCAAAATATGTAGTGTGATAAGAACATATTTATCTTTCCGTATTTAGAGGATGGACAAGGCTATGAAATCAGACATCTGACCTTGTTTGGAGGTATATGGGCAAAGCCAACTCCCTTGGTTCCTCCCTGAGCCCTGCCAGGCTTTGGGTGGAACCGAAGAAGAGAATGAAACCAGATGTTTCTGCATTAGAGTGATGTGCTTTTTTTATTCAACAATATAAAAACTGGACCCTCTCCCAGTGAAGGTGGAGTCTTCACCTATGTGTGGACACACTGTGTAGGATTTCCCAGTTACCAGGAGCGATTCTCCAGTCCTTCACTGTGACTGGGGCTCCCCAGCTGATGTGTGGATCTGGATGATGGTAAAATGTTAGGGTAACTGGTGATGTATCTTCTTAATCACTGTGGGCAACCTTTTGCAGTAATGATTAGGTGCATTACTTATATTATCCTCTTGTAATTCTTTGCTGTTTCAAACTATAGTTAATTACACTCATCCCTTAAAGTTGGTGTCTGTGTCTTTTGTGCTGGTTCTGCCAACTGGCAAAACGGACTATCACTACTTGTGAGTACTTTTCAAATTTGCATCAACAGAAGAGTTAATTTTTTGTTTGTGTTTCTCTCAAATTTAATAGGGAACTCATAGAAGTGGGTTGTGAAGATGCAAATCTGGCCTTTAAAATGAAAGGTTACATCACAAATGCAAACTACTCTGTGAAGAAATGTATATTTTTACTCTTCATTAACCGTAAGTTTAAAAAAATAGGCAGCATTTTGTACAGTCATCAGAAGAACAAAACATTCTGAAGACCTACAAAGTGCATGAGCATTCTTAGAAAAATTTTTAAGAATAAATATTAGTTAATTGTAAATCTTAAAGTGTTTTCCGATTTGTAATGTGAGTCACGCTTGGCACTGTATTTAGTGGAAAACAGCTAAGACAAGACTGGACCTAAAGAAACCTTGGAGTATCGAGGTTTTGGCTGTGACCTGCCAGCTTACACAGATCTCTCCATTCTGTAGCAACACTGGCATGGGTTGCAACAAATCTTTACCATATGAAATAATGAAAAGGTAGTCTGGTTATTCCAGTGTTTATGGGAAAAAATACTTCTAAGTGTCAGACATGCTGAGAAGATACTGTCTATTCCTGATTTTATTGGAAGAGTAAATAGATCTTGGGGTAAAATGGGTGTAACAGATTCCCTCTGAAGACACAAAGAGTGAAGATGTTTGTCAGAAGGAGCAGCTGGGCGCTCGCTGTGCAGTGTTTCAGCTGGGCTCTTTGGAAACTGCGCTGTGTTCTGTGTTTCAGATCGGCTGGTAGAGTCAGCTGCTATGCGCAAAGCCATAGAAACTATGTACGCTGCTTATTTGCCAAAAAGCACGCACCCATTCCTATACTTAAGGTAAAGTAGTAGGAAGAAGTAGCCCTTTAAGACTGTTGTAGGATGTAACTAGAGTGAGCAGGATTAGAAGGACATTTCTGTTCCACATGATAGTGTTAAGAATTGCACTGAGGTAATTAATCGCCAGGCAGGAGGTAATTAAATGACATTAAGGAAATCTTAAGAAGACAGACCTTATTTTTAGAAGTAGTAAATATCTGTAATTTCAGCTGAAGTCCTTTCCTATTAATTCATGAGAGACTGCAAGTAAAAGATACTTGTAAAAGTAGGTTTTTGTAGTTGTACAATGGAGAAATTGGTTTAAGCTTACCTGTGTAAGTTCATTTTAGTGAGTGATTTTGGATTATTTATTAATTAACTAAACAAGTCTGACTGTAATATAGCTTTAGCAGGTTTCAGGATCTTTTTGACTTCTTTAATGCAATAATGTCCCCAAGCCTGAAAAATTTTGTCAAATTTGAACCAATTTTTGCTTTCTTTGCCATCCATGGGATATTTTAGGTTAACTTCTTTTAAAATGTTTTCCAGCCTGGAAATAGCCCCCCAGAATGTAGATGTGAATGTGCATCCTACAAAACATGAGGTCCATTTCCTTCATGAAGACAGTATTCTGGAGCGTGTGCAGCAGCATGTAGAGAGCAAGTTATTGGGCTCTAATTCCTCCAGGATGTACTTCACTCAGGTGAGAACATCTATAGAGTGGTGGTAGTTCTGCATTATTTTAATGATCAGGGATAATGTACTCTGTTCAACAGTAAAATCTTTGCAGATACGACACTGATCAGTGTTGTACTGATACCTTTAGGTCTTTGTTCTGTTTCAAGTTACTTTAATATGCCAGTGTTAACAATACAGCAAAAGAGAGAAAAAAAAGAGAAAATTTTAAGTACATTTCTATCAAGTACCTGATTAATTGTCTTGATTTTATGTTAGCCTTCACATGTGGTAAATAGTTTTTTTATTTTGCCCTGGTTTATGTGAAGAAGATGTGATTGAGGAAACTGTTCTGAGTATTTGATAACACTTCGGATTTAATCTTACCGAAAAAAAAGTCAAGAAGATACTCTAGTCTTATGTAAAGCATAGCATAAGAATTACTATAATTTTTATACAGACTGATTTCCTTGTGTTTTTTTTATCTTAAAGATTTTTTTCTTTTCAGACAAAGGAATGGTAACTAGTGATTTTAACTGCCAAGATGATGATATTCACCCTATGTGGATAGCAAGTGCAAAGCTGGTGGCCTTTTAAGCAGTTGACTCTGTTGCTGGGGGTTTCAAATTTGATACTGTGAGAAGTGTGACTAATCTTTGTGGGTTTTTTTTTCTTGTTGTTCAATCTCTTCTCTTTAATTCCTCATGTCTGAATGAAGACATTGCTTCCAGGGGCTGACTGCTCTTCCAGTGAGGTTGTAAAATCAGCAGCAAACTCTTCTGTGGTTACCAAGGGAACCAGTGATAAAGTTTATGCGCATCAGATGGTCCGCACTGATTCCCGAGAGCAGAAATTGGATGCTTTTCTTCAGCCAGTGAATAAACCCCTAAGTGCAGGCCCCACTGAAGTGACAGCAGGAGTTAATGCAGGACCTGCAGAGGGTGCAGACAGGCCCCAGGATGCTGAAATGGAAGAATTCAGTGACCTGGTTGAAATGGCTGATGTTCAGGAGGATACAGTGAAGCCTGGGGCACCAAGTGAGAGTGGACTCTTGTCTCCTGAGAATGTGCCTTCTCGGTAAGCTCCACCTTGCCTGAACTGGTGCAAGGCTACCTATTTATTTCATGGCATAGCCCTGAAACTATAGATTTTTATTTTTTTTTTTATCTCTTTGGACTTCTGCTTTTCCAAAAGGGAAAAATTTTCTAGAATAAATTTTCATGACATATTATTGAAAGATTAAACCTAATCTGTGAACTGTAAATTATATAACTTGTGATAAATTTTGTGACTGGAATAGAATTTCTATGCATACTGAAAGGCAGGAAGCAGTATAAATAATGGCATTAGTTTAGGGAGGTCATACTGGTCTGTTAACTTTCTGGAAGCCTCCCTTTTGTGAGGGATAGAAACTACATCACTTAATTTGACAGACATTACTCTAGTAAAGGCTAAAGTGCTGTAAACTTTTATAGCTCCTGCAGGACCTGTTACAAGAGGCCAAATTCTTCTGAGGGAATCTGACTCCTCCTCAGTATTACAGAAAAATGGGCATGGAATAAGAAAATCATTAGAAATATCTACATTTTTGATGTGTCCTTTAAAACCCAATTTGTTTGGTGCTTAAGCAATAGTTACCTGATGTGATTGGTATTAAGTGTTACAAATTCTCTTAAAATTCTGAACTACCCTTTCCTAACAAATTATTCCTCAGAAGCAAAATAAAACTGCCTGAGAAATTGCATTTCCCGTGTTAATATACGGCATGTGAATTGAGCATCTCATCTGTTGCTGTGTTTGGCCTAAGTGATAGGAAAATTGAACATAATTCCTTTTGTTTTGGTATTGCAGGAAGAGACCACGGGAAGACATGGACATAGAATTGGAGAAAGATGACACCAGAAAGGACATGACTGCTGCCTGCACCCCTAGAAGAAGAATTATCAACTTGACCAGTGTGTTGACTCTCCAGGAGGAAATTAGTAACCAGGCACATGCAAGTAAGCAAGACTTGTTTCTCAAAATTACTGTTATTCCACCAACTAAATATGACTGTTTGAAATGGGAAGAGGTACTTAAAAGGAGGTCCAGTGAACTTACTGTGCTGCTCAGCGAATTTTCAGCAAAAGCTTTTGCTTTTCATTTTTGTTTGTATCTGTCCCACTAATATGAAATTGTGAAACTTGTAAAATAATCTCTTTTTTGCTAAGAGTTGTTTTAGACAAAGGTAAAATATTTGTGATTCTTTCTAAGGTGTTTCCCTCTTAAAATAGTTGCCTCTGATGGCAATTTACACTGACTTATAACCTTTTGACTCACATGTCTTAAGTGCTAGGAATCTCACATCCTAGGGGTTTTGTTGGATTTTTTTTTTTTTTATTTTTCTGGTTGTAAGCATTAGGAATGCTCCACACAGACATCTGTAATAAATTACTTTTCTGTACATTTATAAGAATCGTAAACTTTAGAAATCATGAACTTCTACTTTACTTGTGCTCCAGTAAACATTTTGCAGAAAGCTGGTAATTCTGACCCAGTAATCCATGTCTGACTGTCACTGTTTAAATACTGAAGTCAAAGAGTTGTCCTTGAACCTTAAAATACCCAAAAATGTCTCAAAATGCATGATAAAACTTGTGAAGCTGCCTGAGGTTGTGTCTCATCTTCACATCTGTAAGAAAAACCTGAAAGAGACTTTGTTAAGAGAGAAATCTTTTCTCAGTCTGTTACATTTCTTTTGAAAACATAACAGTGGAATTAGCGTACTGCTGTGACTGCAGTTCCAAACATCTGTAACAAAGCTGCTCCCAAGGATGGCAACTAGTGAATTTTTTTGGTGGAATGCCTAAAATTAACTCTTTTATGAAATATGACCTCTCATACCTTTCCCAGCCTTTTCACTCATATGTATATTTTCAAAAAAATTTACTTTGTGAGAGAAAAATAAAGAAATTATGAAAAAAATATTATGGACCTATTTTATCACACTTCTAGAATATAGTTTGGTAATACCTAGATTGGGTTGCAAAGCTGGTTTACACCTGCAGCTTCTGAAGTATGTGTGTGCTCCTCACCAATCTCCTGTGGCTGAAAATTAATTTTGGAAGGCTAATCAAACACAGGGACTTTAATTTTATTTTTTTCTAATTCGCATTTGTAGTTTAAATGTTAAATGACTGTTCTCCCTTATGCTTTAATAGTATCAGTATGCAAAAAAATTATTAATATTTCAAAACCTGTGAATAATTGGTCATACAAGGATGTAAGAAGAAGCAGGAGTGTAGGAGTGACTGAGTAATCTGAGGCTTTCATGCTAAAAAGACACAAACCACTCAACCAAATGAATGAGAGCAGGGTTGCAACTATGAAATGACATTCTTTTGTTTCTTCCCCACCTCTCTGTTGTTTCAGAACTTCAGGAGATGCTACATGAACACTCATTTGTTGGCTGTGTCAGTCCTCAGTGGGCTCTGGCCCAGTACCAGACAAAACTGTACCTTCTCAATACAACAAAACTCAGGTAAAAGAGTTGTTAGACCTGTTGGCAGCTGAAATAAGTACCAGTTGTGAAGCTAACTAGAAGAAGGAAGGAAATGACAGGGAAAACAACACTGTTCTCTTGTTCCCTGTATGAAAAGTCATGAGGCTAAAGATTAAGCAGTCCTTTCAGAGCGGTGGAAACAAGCCTGGCACACTTGGGAAAAGTTGCAGGGAATCAGTGTAATTAAAAAGACAGCTACTGTATTGTGTGCTCACAGACAGTGGGAAGGGAAAGACTTTTTTTTGCTTTGTGATGATCTGGATGACCTATGATCATCATCCTTATTCTCTGCAGGATCATCTGCAGCACATTGTGTAGCTTCAGAAAAGTCCTGAAAAACATTGTATCCAGTTGGGCTAAGAGTATCTGCAGGACGTGATTGTAACACAAAATTGTATTTTTGCCTGTGCAGTCTTACAGGGCAAACTACATAAATTTTTGTAACAAATCAGAGAATGGGCTTGAGATGGACATGTCTATTAATTTCCCAATTCCTTTGCATTTCTTATAGTGCAGTAAAGGAGTAAAGAAGTTGAAATATAAATTATCAGGAAGAAATTGATAACAGTTGGATACTTGAGTATGTAACCTTTCTGCACCAATGAGGCTGATGATGTCAGAAGCCAAGAATTAGATTTAATTGTAAATACCTAAATAATGCAAGTGAACCCTCAAATTTTCAGCTAAAATAAGATCTTTATTAATAGGACTGGATATGTATATCTGATGTTTCCAGGATGATCCTTACTTTCCCCTCTTAACTATGGTAACTTGCAGATATGCAATCCTGTCCATATAATTAATTTTTGTGCTTCAATTTAGCCAAGAACTCTTCTACCAGATACTTATTTATGACTTTGCAAACTTTGGAGTCTTAAGGTTGTCTGTAAGTATAATTTTACATTATATCCTATAGAAAAATATTTTTTTTAAATGTATTTACAATATGTTTGTCCTTTCAGACAAATGCATAGTTTGGTTGCACAGTCATGTTGGCTTTTGTCCACTATAGGAATGTTGTTGTGTTTCTCAGTAAGAACAGAATGTCAAAAACTTAGTAATTCTGTAGTTGCTACTGTTGAAGCAACATCCTGGCTGCTTGTTATTTAGTGTCAGTTGTAGTTATTCTCCAGCTTTTGCTGTTGCTCATTGCATTGGGACAAATAATTAATTAGAATATACAATCTGCAGAAATACACTGTTGATTGCTGGTGTTTATCCTGTAAAATATCACAGTGCTCAGATTGTGGACTGCAGAGAAAGAAGAAAGAAATTTATACCTTTTTAGCACGGTTATGATAAACAGAACTGTTAGTTCTGCAGGCCAGAAATAGTGTATTACAATTAATATGTGAAGGAAGAAGTTAGAGATTTCCAATAGAGTGTGCTGATCATTAAGTTTTGCCTTCTTAATTTTTAGGAGCCAGCTCCTTTATATGAGCTTTCAATGCTTGCTTTAGAGGATCCTGAAAGTGGCTGGACAGAAGAAGATGGCCCAAAAGAAGGACTTGCTGAGTATATTGTGGAGTTTTTGAAAAAGAAGACTGAAATGTTGCAAGATTATTTCTCTCTTGAAATTGATGAGGTGACTACAGCTGTTACTTCTGACAGTAAATGAATGGTAGACTTGGCAGTGTTAGGTTTATGATTGGATTAGATCTTAAAGGTCTTTTCCAACCTAAATGATTCCATAATTCTACATTTTGGTGACAGATAAGTGCTGCAGTTTGCTTGCGGTGCTTACAATCACTAAGAACTAGTTCCAGTAAGATTTTAGGTGGCCTAACCCTTCCATTTAAAATGCTTAGGACTTACACTGCCTTTAAGAAGGGTGCTGCACAAAGTTTCTATTTAATTAGTTACCAAGTCACAGAACGTGTTGGGTTGGCAGGGACCCTTGTGGGTCATCTGTTCCAACCTCCTTGCTCAGGCAGTGTCATCCTGGAGCACATGGGATTGTGTCCAGATGGCTTTTGAATATCTCCAGTGAGGGAGACTCCACAGCCTGTCTGGGCAATCCATAATTTTGTCTTTGCTTCTATAACTAGAATGCAGGTCTCTTAACCAACAAAGTGTGCATCTTAACCAGCTCTCAAGTCAAACAGGGCTGCAGCACCACTGTGGCTCTCAATGTGTCTTTTGTTTGGCTTAAGGCATCCCTTACTTGATACAAAAGTGAACAGTTTCATTTATCCCAAGCACTTCATTTGGATATTTGCTTGAGAAGTATCTGTGTAACCTAGAGCTAGAGAAGGTTGAATTCAGCCACTCCCTGAGCTGAGTGGCTTAATCCATGCCTTGTGAAATTAAACACCACCAATAATTCTCTTTCTGCAATGTCTGCCTGGCATCAGACTTTAAAAACTAGCAAGACTCACTGAGTTTGGTAAGAATCAGTCTTAAAATACATAAGAGTTTTGGTGCATTTAGTGCAAGAAAGAACTTTTTTTTTTTTTTTACTGAAGCAGCAGTGTTGCCTTGCAGGAAGGAAATCTTACTGGGTTACCACTTCTGATAGACAACTATGTCCCACCATTGGAAGGACTGCCTATGTTTATCCTGCGCTTGGCCACAGAGGTATATTCTCTCAATGATTTTATTAATGCACAATTACTTTCTTTACTTTAAGCAATTCCAGCCTACCTTTGCAGTTTCTGGTGCAGCTTAAATGTACTGTTAATGTTCCAGATGCTGTTCTGTGGTTACTGATTAGTTATGCTTTGCTGCTGTATTCGTAACTGCTAACTGACTGAGTCTCTATTTTGATTTAAAAGCCTGCATTCCTAGTCTCTTTTTTCATTCTATACTTCACCAGGACAAAAATGGCCAATACATTAATATAAATTTTCCATATTAAGAATTTCTATCAAGTCTCTGAGTGCTACCCAGATTCTATGAAATGATGTTTTTATTTTATTTTTTTTCTTTGTAACAGGTAAACTGGGATGAAGAAAAGGAGTGTTTTGAAAGCCTGAGTAAAGAACTAGCCATGTTCTACTCCATCAGAAAGAAATATATAATAGAGGAATCCAACCCAACAAACTCTCAGGTACGGGAATACTGTAACTAGTCCTGTGAGCAGATAGCTAACAACATACAGGAAACTTCTGCTCTTTCAAATATAGACTTCTAATCCCAGCTCTTTCAGTGAACTGAATCAAGTAGCAGTGTGGCAAGATTCTGAAAGAATGTTGCTTATATTTTCTGAAGTATTATAGGTATTGAGGGAAACTTCTAACTTTGGGCATTGCAGTGTACTTAATATTACTACAAGCCTCCTTGGCCTCTGATTTAGGAATGTATTTTTTACACTGTATTTCTATAGAAGAATAAGGATGCATATAAATTAAAAGTACAACCTGATTGTGTCTAAATATCTTCCTAATCGATCAGTTAAGCTCACCCATTCTGCAAGGGACTTTACAGAGCTTAGAATTTACTTTATAGAATGAACTTTCCTAATACCAGCAGAATTTTACTATTGTTGTAGTCTTACAACAAGTTTTTAAGATGTGCTCCCCTCTAGTTAAACAGAACCTCAGTTTGTTTGTTCTTGTTTTCCTTTATTTCAGAATGAAGATTCTGAGTCGGGTTCAACAACATGGAAATGGACTGTCGAACATGTGCTTTACAAAGCTTTTAGGACTCATCTTTTACCTCCTCAACACTTTGCAGAAGATGGCAACATTTTACAGCTTGCTAACCTGCCTGACCTGTATAAAGTTTTTGAAAGATGTTGAGCAAGTAGTTATTAAAGACTGTTTGTCTAGATAGACACTACTTGTGCTCCCTTCAGTTTTACTTAGTAGAAGATAAAGCTGGAATCTTGATGGAGGAAAGAAAAAGGGGATTTAATACCCTACTAAACTGCTAACATGACAGTAAATCGTCTATTTTCCTTTTGCTGATCAAAATATTAAAAAAAAATATTTTTGCTGTGTCTAAACCCAACGAAAATACCTAAAATAAAATCTTCACTTACACTCTGAGTTTCCCTATTAACCAATCTGCTAAGCAGAATACATTTCTATTGAAGAAAATATACTGGGTTAGGTGATTGTGGAAGATAAGAGCTTAATTTAGTTGAAATGTGAATGCTTTAACTTCTCTTGCCTCTGGAAATCAAGCTAGGTTACCTGCATTCTTTTGTTTTAAGCAGACAGTTGTCTGACAGTTCCTGCAATGTGAGTGTACATGCAAAGCACATAAAATAATCTGTTACTGTAGGAGTTAGTCTTGTAATATTTCAGGGCCCTTGCTGAAGTAAGGCAAATCCCTCCCCTTTTTAATACTGCAGGTTGGGACATTTTTCTAAGTCCAAGAGACATCTAGCATCCAAACCAAAAAGGAAAGCAAGCTTCATTTTTGCACTGTAAAGATTTCTGTTCCATTTGAAAGCAGCTGGTACAAGCAGAAGCACTAATCCTCTTGGACTGCTGAGGTCCCAAACCCTGCTTTACATTGAGAAATACTCATGAAGGGCAGCAGTTTGATGTAAATCCAAAAAGACAGGTCCCATTACATAGGCCTCTGCTGGCCTCAAGTAGATTATTAACATAGGGGGCTGTGTAACTTCATATATTTCAGGGGTGTCAAGTGCAGATGCTGAATTTCTCACCTGTAATGTGCCAGCTTCAAAAGAGTGGGAGTTCTCAACAGTAGAAAATCACATTGTTCCAGAAAGCATCTTCCTCCTTCTGCTCCCCACCTTTGATGACAATTCTGGCAATGGGATAACTACTGGAGAATCATGTCCTTCTGTGCCAGCAGCCCAGCAAATGAAATCTGAAGTGAACAACTGGCTTCAGCTGGCCTCAGCCCACATATTGCTTCTGGCAATGAGGGGGCATGGAAATTGTGGAGAATATAGGGACAACTACTGGAAATTGTATTTGTATTGTGCTTCCATTGTATCTTGCCCTTGCTAGTGTGCTTGTCTTGTGATTTCTGCATACTGCTGTATCACTCTTCACATGTAATGCCTAATATATCAAATAAGTAAATTTGATATTGAACATGAAAAGCTCCCTCCGTGGAACATCCAAAAGAACCTAGACTCTGACGTGCACATGTGAGAAATGTCTAGATCACCACAGGCATGCTTGCATTAGATGTTAAGTGTGGCACAGCAGTCTGGTGTGCACTCACATGCCATGCAACAAATGCCAGCTCCTCATCAGACTGCTGTGTGGGATCCTGAACCTCCACAAAACTAACAACCCCCAAAATCATAAGTATATTCTGAGTTATGTTCATTTTCTTCTGTTTGTGGTGGGTTTTCTTTTGGTATTTAATGGAAACCTGATTACATAGTGCGAAGTTTCTGTCACAAAATGAAAAATACTCATAATAAAACTCAAATAGGGTTTTTTCTCCTTTTAATCTGTGTATTTCAGAGCTTTAAGCTATCTGATACAGCTTAACTGACTTCTTTTGCATAAAAAATGCAGGAAGTCTTTCTTGCAAAGTATATTTGGAAGTTGATTGCAATGGACCATCAATCAAGACATTCCTGTTACAGATGCATGACAAGCAGGTAATGATATTACTTAAACAGCTTGGTTGGGTTATTTTTCCTTTTAAATCCTTGATTCAAATCTGCTTCTTCAGACAAAACTTAAATCTCATTTTCAAGCCCAACAAAAAGAAAACACATTACAAAGAGCAAAAAGCCACGTTGATGTCAGTCAGTTGGATCAAGCAGTTCAGTCCATTACCACGAGCCTTCACATGAACAATCACCACACCTGTATTAGAATCAAGAGCAAACAGCTTTTCTCTTTAAAGGAAAGGCTGGTGGAATATTCTGGAGATGCAGCTGGTGCTACCCAAGGAGAGCAGAAACATCCCCAGGGCAGACAGGGTTGAACAATAGTTTTTGCATCAACTGCAGGTTTTACAGGTAGGTTTGAGAGGAGTGAACAAAATTATTCCAGTTTGAGTGTTTTGACTCCTTTCTATACTATAACATGCATTTTAGATTTACAGGAGATGCAGCTTCTCGTGGCAGCAACCATGAGAAGCAACTACGAGAAGCAACCTGAACTGTTTGGGATGCACCAGCAGGAGTAACTTCCTTGGCAAACTACCCATGTATGAAAATATGGCATCTCAGTTCACTCACTATGCAGAGCATCCAAGCTATACATTGCAGGAAGAAAGATGCTTGTTTAGGAGAGGCTTGCAAAATCTTCACCTGACATCTGCCAAATATAACTATTCATGTCTGGTGCAACAAAATATACCCCCCACCTCAAGGATTTTCTGTCACTGGTGCATATGGCTTGTTCTACTTTGCAGTTTTTGTATTAATTCCTTTTTTTCCAAGTACTGAACTGCAGGAGGAAACAGGCACTGAGAATACGTTGAATTTCTTAGGTATGCAGAGGAATTTCATATTGTAGATTGATGATCAAGTAATGAATGTCATGAATTGTGCACCTAGATGAAGTTCTTAAGTTAAATGGAACTTTAACCTCTTATCCCAGACGTGTTTTTCTCACTGAATTTAATCACAGAATCATTAGTGTTGGATTGGACATCTGGAGATCATCTGGTCCAACTCCCTGGCCAAGGCAGGGTCAGCTAGAGTAGGTAACACAGGAATGCATCCAGGTTGGGTTGGAATGTCTCCAGACAGGGAGACTCCATGAACTCCCTGGGCAGCCTGTTCAGTGCTCTTCCACCCTCAATGGAAAGTTCTTCCTCCTGTTTAGGTGAAACTTCTGGTGTTTTAGTTTACAGTCATTGCTCCTTGTCCTGTTGCTGAGCACCACCAAAAAGAGTCTGGCACCATTCTCTTGGCACCTGCCCGAGAGATATTTATGTGCACTAATGAGATTCCCTCTCAGTTGTCTCTTCCCTAGGCTAAACAGGCCCAGCTTCCGCAGTCTCTCCTCCTAAGAATACTCCAGATCCTTGGTTAGGAACATTCCAACAATTGTTAAATGACAGGGTTTGAATTTCTCTTTCTTCTAATAGTTTATTCTTACCTCCATGCTCTAAAACAGATCTTGGCTATTCTGAAGCAATGTAAGAGATAAACTTGGTCCCAGCTTATATTTCCATTCAGCAATTACAGAAGAGAACTTTAGGCAGATGTGCCACTACCACTAACGTGGCTTCCCTGCAGGCAAAGTACTATAACACATTTTGCACAAAATCTGTGCCAACTGGAGTCCTTATCGCCCCACATATACAGGAATGGTAAAAGCAGATTTTTCAGATGACCAAACAATGAAGTATCGTAATGCATTACTCATGTTTTAACATTTTTATTTTAGAAAGTGAACATATCCATTAAAAAAAAAAAAAAGCATGAAGGTAAAAAAAAAGTAAACATAAACTAATGACAAATTGCAATAACATAAAATAATTTTATCTAGTGAGACCCAACAATTATTAAATATACTTCAACCACAGAGAAGTTTTACTTCATTAT
Organism: Thryothorus ludovicianus; assembly: GCA_013397245.1. Lineage (NCBI taxonomy): Eukaryota > Metazoa > Chordata > Aves > Passeriformes > Certhiidae > Thryothorus > Thryothorus ludovicianus. The sequence continues at coordinate 23,731 of VZTB01009283.1, forward strand.
ATTACCAGTCTCTTGATTAGGTACACAAGACAACACTTTCCAGTAATTACCTAGTCATTAGAAGATCAACTTCAGGAATCACTGAATAATAAAATACATTGTGGACAAATACTTTCATACCACCTGGGAGGCAACCTAATATACATATGGTATACATCTTCATGAGGTATTACAGTACGTGGGACCCATTCCCTTTACTTTCTAACGAGTAAACTCCTGTCAGCAGCTCCACCAGCAAGTCCGCCACAGACTCTGTTGCCAGTTTCCGAACACCAACAACTTCCTGCAGAGATTTTCTTTCTGCAACAGAACCAGTCAGGATGAATGAAAATGGGAATAAAGAAAACATAATGTAAACAGGGAGGATGAAAAGAAAAGGTCATCCACTCTTCCAGGTGAACACTAGAAGCCTTCAAACCAGAAGTTGCAGCTTCTCAATAACATTTAAAACCTCCCCTAGCTTGAGCTTTGCTGTGAGTGGTGAAGTGAAAGCATGGGGCACTATAATTCCAGAAGTAAATTAAGTAATTTCCAAAATAAGGAAGTAACCACACATTTAAACAAAGCACACTACAAAATCTTAAGATGAGGCTGCTCCAGTGTAACCCATTTGTAGTATTAAACAGATTGAGGAGGGAAATACTGAAGCAAGTTTTAAATCTTCAGGCATACTTGTCCTAGATTTAAACCAAAGAAAGTCTCTTCCTAGCATTCTTGTGCTTTCATCTCAAATGAAGTATATCTCTTTGCTGCCAAAAAAGGAACTTTTATACATCTGGTCCACCACTGTCCTTTCCAGGAGGCAAAAAATAAATGCAGATGAGCCCAGCTCCAGGGTCTCAAGAGCTTGGCAGGATTTCCTTCTTGAAGGCTGCTACAAGAGACAGACTGAGTTCAAAAATTATGAACTCTTTAAAGAGTTAACACACCATCTAATTTGTTTGGAAAGAAACCAGGAGGAAAAAACATATCTTTAGGAATATTCAGGTTCTACACAAAGGAACTTACCTGCTTTTTCTTATTTGCTATACAATTGGTTTTTCACTGTCTTGTTTTTCTTCAGAGTCTTCATCAGAACCTGAAAAGGAAGACAAGAATGCTGTAGATCAGTTGAGAGAAGTTATAGGATACAAAAGTGTTAAGCTTTTTGTTTTGGACAAATTAGTCTGAATGTGTTCAATTTCTTAGAATAGCATATCTGCTGCATTTTGAAGCTCAAATTGTACAGAAACTGAATAAATTGACTCTTTCCAGGCTGATTTTCCACTTATGACCTCCAGAATAGACTTGGTTACAAAGTAACCAATGTGGAAGGTGAAGGGTAACCCCATATAAAGAAGTGGCTCCCAGGGTATGTCCCTGTAGCTTCAAAAAAGACAAAAGTTATGCTTAAAATTCCAACAGAGCTTGTTTTAAATGTCCTAAAAGCAAAGTTTTGTTTTGAGAAATGTTGCCATATCAGCAGAGAGGTTTATTCCCTGCTGCATGATCATAGGGCATAGTTTATCTCTAAATATTTGTGAAATCAATATATATGGCAAAGTGACCAAAAATTGCTCTCTTAGAACAAACCATCATTTATCTTCTCAGAAAGAAGTGCAGATTTTTGAAGAAAAATTTTAATTATGAGCTATTTTTACTCTACATTATCCAGCAGTTTCATTTTGTGACTACCAGTGTGTGTTAGTTCAAATATATTAATCTGTTTCTTCTACATCTCATACCCATGAAGGGTGCTTAAAATGTACTTGGCAGTCAGGGCAGACCTGGAGAAAGTGCCTGAGCTGTTCCTGAATCCCACTGGACAAGCGGAAGGTAATGGCACAGCTGTAGTCAACACATGCATGCTGAGACACCACCTCACTGCACCAGCAACACTGACCCAGACACAATGTCTAGACAAACATGTTAGCTCCACTTATACTTCCTCTCACACTCTGTATTCTGTTGCTAAAAAAAGCCCCACAAAACCCAGGCTGAACAGCAGAGTCCAGTACAATACTTCCATTATTCCTCAAAGCAGACCCATAGTTTAAGCTAAAATCCATTTTCACTTACAATCATTGGTTATACTCGACACTAATCCTCTGTGACCCCTAGATGGAGCTCGAAGTCATTCTAAGATGCTCAGCATAGAGAAACCAGAGAGACTTTAAAATGAAAAATATCACCAACATGTATAACTCTATAATGCCAGATAGGTAAACTTACCTGTAGCAATTAGCAGATATTATTTTAATTATATGGCATTATACAGCACAGCTTTGCAGAGGAGGTTTACATTTTAGGGGAAAAAGACTGATACAGGAGTTGGGGGTTCCCTGCATTCTCAAATTGAGGTAACTCAAATTGATTAGATCCACTAAAAAATTACTTATTTCCTTGAAATGCTTGAGACAGATTCTTGGTTCTTGCAGTGTTTACATTTATTTTTGATTTAATCAACTCCTATCTCAACTAGACAAAGCACATGATATGCAGAGTTAAGATGCACTTAACATTACCCACTGATTCGATTTACTCAGAGAAGTGAGCCTTTTTATAGAGAAGGCTTTTTCTTTTTGTTATGAGAAAAGACACTCTGATTGAAATTTCAGTTTGCCTTATAGCAGTTTCAGGTTCATTGTCTATCCTAAGACAGTATAAAGCTCCAAGTTTAGGCTGGACTAAATAGTGCATTGCTGCATAAATGCTGTTGCTGGCAGATAAGAGATCACAGAGCCACAGAACATCTCAAGTTGGAAGAGACCTGTAAGGATCACTGAAGGCAGAAGTAAATCATAACTGCCTCCTTTTAGTTGTGGTGTCATATTTTTTTTAGACTTACGTTGCTTTTAGTCAGAACATGACTTAAAATACACTAACCGTGTGTATTGCATTTCATCTGAATTACTGAACAAAAAAGAATCTTGCATTTTAGGATGATAGTTTTCATTTAAAAACAAAAATACATTTTTTCCGTTCCCCCTTCCTCTCTTGAAGGGTGTGAAATAGGCAGGAAAGTAAAGTGAACATGAAAAATCTTTCACTAAGCATATGTAACTACCTGCTACAGACTCAGGAGGAGAATAGAACTGCCCATCAGAGAGGATTCCAGGGTGAAGAAGAGCTGCTCGTTCTGAAGCATCCTGTGCTATCAAAAACCCTAAAAGAAGAAAAAAAACCAGAAAATAATTTCCTCATTGCTAACACATGAAATCTTAAAGATCAAATATTGATGAAGAATCTTGAAGACTGGTGCATTCCCAAGTAGTTACTTCTTGAAATATGTATCTTTTAAAAAAGCATCAACAATTAATTTAACACTTATGTCTTCCATTTAAATGCTAGCAGCCAAGGTGACACATACTAGCAAAACAGAGATATTGCACACATGAATTAAGGAATTTTTCCTTCTACTATGTGTGATTACATGATTAGGCTGTCATATGTAAATTCATCAGTATTCATTGGCTAACTAAAACTTCTGAAATACATTTTTAATGTTCATGAGGTGCCACGCATAACCAAATAAATTATTTTCTCTCTTTGCCACTATGACCCTTCACTAATGGCTTGCTTTCATCTATCTGTCTCAACACACTCAAGTTTCTGCAACCTTCATGAACTATTTGCATGTGTATGTATGGAATATTTTGTCTATGAATATTCAATACGATAAAATGCAAAAGGCTCTGAACTGGTTAGATTTCTTATCTACTTAGATAATACTGTGATGCAGCTGTAGTTCCTCATCCTCTCATAAGATAAAAGTTGCTCTTTCTTTTTCTCCAGGCAAACCCCACTGTTCTCATTTAACCAACTTCTTTCTCAGACCAGTGAAAAAGAAGAGGGAAGGGATCAAAGTAGAAAGACTGCATTCAGAACACATAAAAATGGAGGCATTCAAGCCCATGTAAAGTTTTTTTTATTTACCTAACAGATAATCATGCCCTTCCAAGAATTTCAGACTGTTTCAGGTAATGATGCACAAATAACAGGTTGGCTGTATAATTACTCTCCTGCTGTTGAAACTCACAAGCATCTGTAAGTTTTCTTTCCCTCCCCACTCAAGCAGTATTCTCTCTCAACTGAAACACTGAATTTCCTCCATTTAGTTGAATATGTAGAGTGTCAGATGACCTGCTACCTCATATCAAAGGTTGAAATTCATACTTGTTCTTGTCTCATTCTGCCTGTGCATGAAACAGATTCTCCACAACACTTCTTTGCTTTCCTCTTTCCACCTCAAAAGAAGAGTTAGTGACATTAAATTAGTTATTGTGTCTACTCTTCCTAAAAGAGGAGCCGGACACACATTATCCAAAAAATAAAGCTTTACAATCCCAAGTCAGTTAAATTTTCATATCTCAAGAATGCAAAATTAAAAGCATTCCCAAGTGCTTGACAAATTGCTGATCTGGCCCTTCTATCTTTTAACTTTGCCTCCCTAAATTAATTAAAACTTCACTTTTTTGAAGGCATATGCTCCTTTCCCAAAGAGGAAAAAAATCATGCCATTTGAATATTTTCCACAGCTCTTCAAATTTTGAGAAGCTGAAAGAAGCATTCTTCTGCCAGTTAACATTGGATCAAATGTTGCCAACTGCAGTGATTGCTAGGAAATATCACAAGCTTACTATTTTCTTCTTCAGCTTCTTGTGGTAACACTTTAAAGTCCAGGAACCAAGTTTCAATCCAGGCAAGTATGAAGGATATGATGGGCAACACATAGCCAAAAGCACCCTGTGAGAACAGCTAGAAAGAAAGAAAATATTACAAAAATTACTCCGAAGAATCTTGCTTTTAAGAAAACAAAGTAAAACAAACATTTGATTTGAATATATACCTGTGAAATAATTACTTTTGCTAATAAAAAGGCACTGGTCACTGCTGTTGTAAACTGAAAGAGACAGAACAGATAAACTAAGAAATTGATTTAGTTTTTCATTTCTGCCATTATCTATTAGTTGCAACTTTAAATATTTATTGACAACAGCAAGATCACATAGATTAATAAAATATAACAAGCATGATAAAATTAACTAACATGTTATTAAAATAACCTTATAAATGATAACTTTTAATACAAACATGTCCTAACATTGATTTCCACATAGCAGATAGGATTCCTGTAAACTCTAAAATGCCTGAGTTCTGTAAACTGTCATATGACTATATAACGAAGATAGTGTACTTTACTCATCAAGTCCCTTAAAAAAATCCCAACTATTTATATATTTGGGAAAAAAGCAAACAGCATTTGTTCCAAATGCTTTTCACTGCAGTCCAAATCAAAATATCCATTTCAAACAACAAAACATCTTTGTGGGAGTAAACTGGAATAAATATTTTAATTCATGAAATGCTATTTTGAAAAAAATATATTTTTAAGACTTACACTCCCTGATATATTTTTAAAAAATGGTATGCTGGATTAAAAAAAACTAAAAAGAACCCCCAAAAATCTGAAAAAGCAGTGAACAAGTACTGTTCACATAAGCAAGGCCTCTACATCTTCTAGTGCATTTGGGTCCAGCAATTCTTTAAAAAACAGCAGAACCAACTTCTGTCAACCAGAGGTAGGATGTGAAGATTCAAGGCTTTGGCAAAATCTTCAGTGAAGCTTTATGTATCTAATTACTTGCTACCATGATGGATTCACTCTTACCACCTCACAAAGGCATCAAGTTGGAGGATTAAGAAATACTCTAAAGCTACAGAACTAAGAGCAAGGACTTTGAAGAGGCATGCATTTAAATATAAGCACAATCAGAGCAGCAGCTACCACTGTGAGTGTGTTGGTGCCATGCTAATAACACAATCTATAAAAACCATGGCATGTAGTCTTTGTGTACTAAGCAAACTGCATGCTACTCACTTGAAGAAAGTTACACATGAACATGTTCTACATGCACCTACCACAGTGTAAGTTTTACAAAGCACTAAGCCAGCAATACACCTACTGTATTACAAACTATAGTACCGACTGGTGGAAGCATGAATTCTTCACCAAATTTTGCATTCTTTGTCATCCACACTGTACATCTGCATTAAAGATAGTGGCTCCAATCCACTGTGGCTGCCTACAGTTCTTGAGAATTTTCTTTTAAAGAAGGGATGCGTATTCAACCTTTTGTGTGGGAGCATGAAGTAATACATGCACTAGTGTTCAATGGGTGGCACATAAAACTTTTAAAAGTAAGAATGTGGGACTCAATGGACACCTGGATCTCTGGCACAACCATGCCAATTCTTTTTTTTGAGGAAGTTTCACTATTACAAATGCAAATATATTTCCAACACTAATTCACAAGTCTCAGAAGTAACAAGCAGTTATGACTAGCCATCCATACTGGATTAAAAATAAATCTTCAATTTGTTTTAACATGATACCTAATAAAAACCACACCCACTGTGCTATTAAATTCTCGCCTTTAGGCTGAAAATCTTCCAGAAAATAAGTTTTTAATTTGTTACTGTACAACAAATTTCTATATATACACCATCAAGATGATTCTTAACATACAAGTGTTGAGGCATCTAAAATTTTGTCTGGTTGATCCATTCTAGGAAAAACTCCATTATGCTTGGCTACTACTCACAGCTATTGCCCACCAATGGCGCAGTCTGCACATTGCATATGCAAGAATTAACACCTTAAACCGAAAGACTGCCAGTAGCTATAGAGAGAGGAAAAAATATTGGTTGGTTAATTCAGAACACAGAAAAACCACAATATTCTCAGCTCACCAAAAATACTAACTACTTACAAGGAAACTTAAAACAGGACAGTCTAAGTTCTGTTACCAAGAAACAGATTTGAATGTGTCCTTGGAAAACAGCAATAGAAGGTAATTTCCCATTTGTAAAGCAAATGGCAACATCCACACGCCTACACAGACTCAAATATGCAAGCATGTGCCATTCCACAAATAAGTTAGAAACATAAGAAAGCTATACAAAGTGTGTTCATGATAATTTTTCCTGACTGGAATCTAAACAGTTAAATCTGGATGCAGTTAATCCAGGATACACCTTGTGCATCAGTGTGCATCTTACTGATCTTAGTGGTGTGCCACTATACTTCTAGTATTTTGTGAAATATTAACATTGCAACAATCCATTATTCTTTATGTAGCTGCCTAAAATAGCAAGTAATTTTATTTGGCAGTAAAGAAAGTTAAGTTAGGGTATTTGTAGGCTAGAAAATTAAATCAATAGAAGACAGACAAGATCTCTGAATCAGGGACCCCAAGTTTCAATTTTCCTGTTTATTTTTTTATAGTAGATTTTCTCCAACTTGTTGTAAAAGATGTGTTCAGAATTGAAAAAGTGTGAAACAAATGCTTAAAAATTAAGAGAAATCAAAGACAGCCATGGCCAGAGGTATGATAAAACCATTTAATCTTATGCAAATGTATAGTAGAAACAGAGGAAATCTTGCCCAAAAATAACTTTGCAAAATTTAAAGTTCTAGTCCTTTCCCAAGGAATAAAAGTCTAGTATTTTGCATTATATGTTCTTAACCTTTGGTTCACCTAGAGGATAAAGTAATTTCCAGAGCATCAACATTTACAGGTAACATTTTTTGCCTTCTGTATTATGGTATATTATGGAGAACCTGCCAGCAAAACAATGAAAAAGGGAGAAGAACCATAGTTTGCTAGCTTATAAAATTTTTGAATTTAGTACATGAGTTTATTTGACACAGTAAATGTCCAACGCAGAAGTAAGGACAGGTTTTTATACCAGTTTCAAAGAGAGATTCTGGATAGGGTCATCAGTATAAAATGTTTGATACCAAACCAAGTCATCTCTGCAAGGCAAACAAGACCTGGTAGAATTAATGATCTTGCCCTTTACAAGAACTGTAAAGAAACAGCTTTCACTTGGGCCACACAGTGCAAAATGCATTGCAACTACAGAGCTACAGCTTTGCTTAAAGAAAGAAACTTTCTAACGCAATAGAGTTCCTCTTATGTGCCTAAGGTACTTATACATAGTAAAAGAGAATCACATTTCACATCAGCTCTTTTATTCTTTAAGTTAAAACACAGAACTCTGAAAAACCTGCCCTGTGCAGATCACCCTGGGAACAAGTCTCCCCTCACTGCAGCCACCTTATGCCCAAGGAAGGACAAAAGCATCAGTCAGTTTAATGCAAATGATTTCAGAGCTGGAGTGCTATGGGTCTTGTCCTCTTAATGAATTACCTTAAGTCATATCAAGGTCACATTCTTGACTGGGTTTTCCATCTGCTTTTCCATGCACTCCAAAGCTAAAGTTGCAAATCGACTGGCCCTAAGCATTTCTATCCACAGGCTGCCAGAGCAGGACTGGGCAATCCCTAGACGGGTGGAACTTGGCTGGTTTAAAGTATCAAGAAAAGATCAACCCTTTCACAAGACTCAAACTAGGAAACATCTGTGGAAGGGGGAATGGGAAAACTATACTTTTGGTGCTCCTTTTTCTTTTTTTAAGAACACTTACAAATATATCAAAATATGAAGAAGAGTAGTCATAATGTAGGACTTCTTTCTCTAGAGTAGTCTCAATGCCTCCTTTTACCTACAAAAGAACAACACACACAGCTTCAGAAAACAAAACACACAAAAATATGAAGAGAAAAACTAGTAATTCCCAGCTGATATACAAAAAGGTCATTAAACTAAATACAGGAGAGCTGTCTGCCAAGAATGATAATGCCAAGACTACTGTTATTTGTTTTGCAAGATTACATAGACTTTTCAAAGTGAAAACATTCAGGATTATTATCTGGCCTAGGCAAGCTACATTTCAGGCTGTCCCAAAATAAAAGCAAACAAGTTATTGAGGAAGAAATAAATGAGTAAATGTTAAGGCCTGTTACACAAACTCACAAAGCATTTTACCTCTTTTAAGGAGGATCAAAACAGCTGATCAAAAAGCCAAACCTAGTTCTAGTTAGTCACATGTTAGCAAATAAGAAACAGAACAGAAACTGAATTCATACTTCAGATCTCTTCCTTATCAACCCTCCCTTATAACCAGATTTGTTAAGAAAGCTGAGCCAAAAGATCCACAGAAAAAAAAAAAGGCAGAAGCTGCAATTTTTAGACTAATCTTGCACAAATAACTAACATTCAAATTTAATTCTTCCATTTACTGATGAGATTCAAAATTACATATTCATTCGCCACCATGTTTCTTTCCAGTGGAAGGATTCTACTGTTCAAACTGGCCTTGTAAGAAAATAATTTAAGGTGCAATGGCTCAGAGAATGAGAGGAGTATCTATCTTAGTTGAAAATAAAAATTCTCAGGGTCCATCTCCTATTGTTTTTAATAACAAATTCCATAATTAAGCACTGCATGATACAGTTATGTAAAACACCAACAGAAGGCTTGAATACTGAGTTTGATGACTGTAATATTTTTAAAGAAAGGAGCTACCAAAGCACACCAACAACATATGCTTACTATCACAAAGCAATGCAGACTACACACTTCCATACTTTTCCAACTATACTGCTGGACAGCGTTTTCCTGAGACTAGTCACTCCAACTCTGAATGTCTTCTGTTTCTTCTTCTCTCCCTCCCCTCTACAGCTACCTAACAAACCACTTTGTAAATGCAGTTTTCCCTTGGTAGCTCTACTGCATCAAGTGTGATTATCTGTTTCTAGAATAAATAAGGAAGATCAACTTTCCCCTACTCCAAGCTGTTCATCACTGTGTGAGCACCATGTTAACATAAGGATAAACAGAGAATCTCGAGAGAGGAAGCCTTGATTTTTCCTCAAAATGCCATGGAGCTACTCCCCGAAGCATTTAACAACAAACTACACTACATCTAAGGAAACTTAAGAATCTAGTAGGAAAAAAACAGCAACAAAATGAAAACAATGTTTACAGGAACTCTTATAGCAATTCTGACCCATTACTTATGCACCAATAACATACAGTCCTAACACAATGCTATTTGACTTCCCAGCAAACAAAGCAATTGAAAGAAAAACAGAACAAAAAACCTAAGTACATCCCAGATATAAAATTTTAGCTTCTAATATCATTGATTTCTAATGACAAAAATCTGGTTTTTATTCTTGCTGACATGTGGCAGTATAGGACACCAGTTCATAATATGTTGTATTGAAAATACAATCTTTTACAAAGAAAACTGCTGTGCCCTTGAGGTCCCTTGATGCTGTAGCATTCAAAATGAAACATCATGAGTTGGTAGCATTTTCTAATCAGAATCTTCAATATTCTGAGAGTACTCATGAAAATCTCTACTCAGAAACCTCAACAAAGATATAAACCCACTCTGTTCCTCTTAGTTGTATAAGCTGTTGAGAAACTGGCCTAAAAAAAGAACTGCATCAGAACACTATCTTACAACCATTTTTCCACTTGGAGAGAAAACAGAAAGTCAAAATTACATCATTCAGGCAAGCAAAATCTGTTTTCTCAAATTAAATAAGAACAAGTATTTTTCACTGTATCAATGAACTATAGAACAGTCAGCTCCTGAAGCTTCATAATGTAAATTAATAACCAAGGTTATTTATCTAGTAAAGAAATGCTGATAAAAAATATTTACTCAAGACCTATCTTTCTAGAAAAGGGATTCCTCCCTAGCGCGTCCTTTCTTAAAAGCAAACTAGATTATAACTTAAAACCCAGCTCAAGAACTAGGATGCAACTTATGAAATAACAACAAATGAGCTATCCTGTTGCTTTCTGGAAATTTTAGGAGAACAGCCTCATTTTCCAGATTACAAATGCTGGAGTTAAAAGGTGGCAACTGTGGGAGCTTATATTGTTTAAACACGCCCTGCCATCCATAATGTATAACATACCAAGTTTGCACCAAAGAAAATACATCACAACAAAAGAAAAGTTTAGGCCATTAGTTTTCAGGGACTAACACCTTGGTAAAATATCACTGACTTAAAGTTACTCAGAAGGCAGAGTCTTGAATCCTCTTAAAATTCACACTTCTTGTTAAATTCAAAGATGTACAGTAACAGTTTTGTTTAATTCATGCCTGAAGACTACACTGGATTTCCATTTTTTTTTCAGCATGGTTCACAGGCTACAGGAATATCTAAAGGTTTCATAATAACAAGATAAACACATATCCTAACAAATAAAAGTAAATGCAGTTGAGTAGGTACTGTGTTCATGGAAGTTTAAAGCAATAGGCTGCTTAAACTTAAAACAAATAACAATTTTGGATAGAAAGGTGAAACCTATTAACCATCTCTGAAGTGAATAAATACTTAATATAACATCTAAGGGTAGATACTGAAAAGACAACTCACATTTAATTCTATTATCCAGAGTAAGGTTATGAATAAGAGATCAAATGTAACAAACAAACAGAAAGTCCTTCTGACATCTGATATGCCTTTCTTCTCCCTGCCTTCATATGACTCAATCCTTGCCATCAGCTGTGTTGGGTTGATGGAGTGCACATCCCGCAAGGAAGGACAAGATTCCACACTGCTACTGTGAGCATTTTCTCCGTCAGCTGGGACTCGATTCATCCTGTGTTTGCTTAGAGTGGCCTTCTCCCAGTTTCACCATCACTAGAAGGTTGATCCATACAGGAAGAATTCCTAAACAAAAAAAAAACAACAAACTGCATTAGTCACCAAACCCCCATAATTCCAAGAGGTATTTTCATCTTACAATGTGAGTTCTCTTTTTACTAAATTGATGACTAAGAGAATTAGGCAAGTAGGTCATAGAAATTGTTTCAAACACATTGAGTTCCTCTTCATCTCTCAGAGGATTTGTGAAGCAAAAGAATTAGTGTTCAATTTGACCATTTGAAATAAGAGAGTACTGTCTAGAATTAGAAGGGTCATTTCTCCATGCTGTTAGAGTGAGATCATTGAATAGAATGAATAAAAAGTATGATGCTTTTGTGCATCCTTTAAGATTTTCAATAGTGATTTAAATGCTCTCAATAAATAGGAAGACAACTTAAAGGAACTTCAACATACAATTCCTGAAAAATGGCAGTGTTAGCTAATAGCACATCCAGAGCTGACACAAACAAAAGATTAAAAGTCCATTAAAATCCCTGAATAGAGTAGTAATCATTCTATAAACATATACACTGCTATTTGCTCTGTAAATTCAGCTGCTAGAGCAACTTTGCCAGACAGTTTCTCCATGAAAAACGTGTGTGTAACTAGTGGTTAAAGGTAATGCAATTACCCTAAGTCTCTTCTGACTACAAGGCTTTTAAAAGAACTTTCAGGCTGCATTTCCTATAAAACTGGAGCAGTTTGATACATGATTCACTCAAATCCTCCATGAGAACACTTGTCCAATTAAAGCTTCTAGAAAGGGTGGACTCAGAAGGTCACAAAAGTTTAATGGAAACACCCAGAAAATTTAATTTTATGCAAAATGCTCAGATGACTATGCTATTCATCCTGCAGTATAAATCTCATCAGACAAGTTTTTGTAATGCTGGGGGAATAGCTTTTTGAAATTCAAGAACAAAACTTTGCCTCCTCCTGGGTAGATTGTTTTTCAGTAAACGGCAAGAGATAGAGAAATTCTTCCCACTCCTGTCTTTCAACAGCATTTCAACTCTAAGGCGGCAAGAACACAGTCAGTCAAAGCCCAGCAGGGGGTCTGTAACACACCACCAAGCAAACACAAGGGAGGATACAAGGACACAAGGGAAAGGTAAAGGTGGTGTGGGGAGAGCCAGAGCACGCACATCACAGCTGAGGAATGGAATCCAGTCAGGGATGGTGAATGTTAGGTCAAGTCACACAGAACAGCCTTTTGGGAATTCAAAGCACCAGGCAAGGGTGGACAAGCACAATGCACCTTTAAATCTTCTTTTTTTATTTCTACAGCAGCTGCCTGAAACACAGCTGGAAAAGGGCTGTAGAGCAGGGAGACATAGGTGGTGTGTGTTTGGTCAGGTGCCTCAGGCACTACAGTGAACTTTGGGCCACCTGAACCCGAGGCCGTGAGCAGAATCGCTGCACTCCAGTGCTGTAAACAGCCCTCACACTGAAGTGCCCTGCTATGTAACAGCAACCCATTGGAAAACATTTGGAATGAGACATGAACCTCAGATCAGGCCATCAGTGGCCATAGTGAAAAACAAAAGAAAAAGACAGGTAGGTAACACCTGAACCTCCAAAGAAACTTCCATCTACACTGGCCAAAATATTTATTTTATTTTGATGTGGCACTCAATGCCAATTATATAGGAAGTTGTCACTTCCAGTCTGGATTACGGCTGGATACAACACAGTATGGGAATGCAAAGAGTACAGCCAGAGTGAATTGCTTCAGAATGTGCTAGTTCAGCAGCCATTTGCCTTGTGCGGCCCTCTGCAAAGAGAAAAGCATGGTCTTAAAATGCACTGGCATTTTAACAAACTGGCTACCAGTTTGTTTTCAAGCATGACTCAAAAAGTCAGATTCAGCTTATAAATTCCATGTACTCTGGAATCCTTACTGACAGACTGTTTGTTGCCTAAAAGCCCTCTAAACAGGGGATACTCACAGTAAGAGAATTTGTCCCTTGCTCGGCCTGCTGATCCATCAGATCCATGTTTGGACACAAGGCAGGGCCTCTCTCATCACACTAACTGGCATCAAAATGTTGTGATTCTTTAACTGAACATAGCTTGGCAGCTTTCTGCACTCATTGCAACAGCTCTGCAAACTGATTAATCACCAGTGTGTGCTTAAGATTGTTTCCCATAGTTTCTTTCACCAATTAAAATTAAAAAGTTCCTTTATACCTGAATGACATAATCAGTCATTTCATCACACCAACATTCTCAGACTGTTTCAGATGGGTGCACAAAAAAATCTTAAATCCTTTTTGGCATCTGTCTTACAAGCATGTGAGATCTATTAAAAAGCTGCACTTCCATTTAAGTGTTGGATGGCCAGACACTTTTCTACCCATCTCAGCATTACCAGCAACAACATTTCTCCTCCCTTGCACCAATCATGCCCCATCTCTCTCACCCATTACAAGTTCTGCTATTCCCTTGGCTCCATTTCTCCAGGAGTTCTTTCTTGTGCAGAACAGGCTGTGCATGGAAGGGCTGCAGGCTTGCAGCCCCACGAGCAGCTGCCACTCTTCAGTGCTCCACTGTGGGCAATACAAGCACCAGGGGGGCTTCTCATACATCCCTGGCCAAGAAACCCAGTGTTAAGAAACTCAAGTTTAGGAAGGCAAAAACTGTGTGTCTATCATTCAGTTGCATCACACTTTTGAAAATACCACACAATTCTTCTGCATGTGACTGTTACTGATCCTTATTTTTGCTGTTCAGGAAGCAGGGACTTGGCCTGAATTCACACTGCCACATTGCTTGAGCTTTTGCCTATGAAATGATACACGACATTGCTATTGCTCTATTGACATAGTTATTAGTTCTTTCTAAAAATCAAAATAATTTAAAGACAGAGGAAAAAAAATTATAAACAGGGTGTGAGAATGTCTGAGGTTTGGGTTTTTAAAAGCCAAAATGCAAATTCAGCCAGAAAAAAATTCATTATCAAATAAGGAGAGAAAATCACATTCTTACAACTTTTGAGGGTTTTTTCTAGAAAGACCCTTCTTTCTGCAGCAGTCAGTTAGCAACCTGGTAAAGGCTAATATTTTAGATACTTTTCAGTTAATATTTTAGTTAATTTTCTTTACAATACCAGTAACATATTTTCAAGACTGTTGTATTACCAGTGGGTTGACCCACTGTCTGCCTCTCCTTCTCTTTGAGGGAAACTGAGTTCATCTGGCACTCCTTCCTCTGGCTCCAGGCAGCTCCATTGTTTGGGTTATTCCATATGGCAAGCTCCAGGAAGGATGTGTGGTCAAAACAAAGACATCCTATGCAGAAGTGATGTTTAGAGACCAGCATGTTCATTTTCTGCAGAGCCTGGGTGAAGGACACCCACTGGGAAGATAAACAGCCCATAATTCAGAATATTCCAAGAAACTCTATGGGCAAACTTGCCTGGAGAGGTGGAGTTCATAGCTACTGTGTTGGATATAAACTGTGCCATTAACTCCTTGCCACAAGAGACACATGAGTGAGACAGAAATCTGTTCTCCCCAAGCAAATTCACCAGCAAATGGCTCTCCACAAGACGTAGGGGATTTGTAATGTTATGCAGCTCTCTGACTTTCCTTTGCCAGAGTTCAAGTGATGGTTTTTCATGCTAAACTGAGGATTGCATTAACCTGCTCCTGTCTACACCTGTACATTGTGATAATGCTTGCATCTGTTCTGAAAGAGTCAGAAAAATAAAATCCTGTTTCCAGTATATCTCTTTGTTATGTGTTTTTGAAAATGGTTTTGAAACGAAAAAAATCCCTGGCATTTTAGGCAAATAACAGTCTTATTGTTATTTGACTCATCATGAGTGCAGAACAGAAAAGAGCATTCAGTTGAAAGGGACAGAAAACAGTCACCTTATCCAACTGCCTGACCACTTCAGGGCTGACCAAAAGTCTATGTATGGCATTAGGGGCAATGCCCAAATACCTCTTAACACTGACAGGCTTGGGGCATCAATCCCTTCTCAAAGAAAACTCTTCCCTGGTTTGACAACACTCTTGGTAAAGAACTGTTTCCTCATGTCAAGTCTGAACCTGCCATGTTGCATTTTTCAGCCATTCCCACATGCCCTGGTACTGGGTACTACTGAGAAGGGATCAGCAACTTCCCTCTCCACTTCACCATCTCATGAAGCTGCAAAGAACAGTGTGGTTACCCCTCAGTCTCCTTCTTTCCAAACTAGAGGAGCCCTGTGTTTTCAGCTGCTTCTCACAGGGCATTACTTCCAGCTCTTCAACCACCTTCAGTGCCCTTCTCTTGCACACATTTAAGGACCTTCACATCCCTTTTAAATTTTGGGGCCCAGAAGTGCATAGAGTACAGCTAAATAGAGTGGGATAATCACTCCTTTTGACCAGATGGTTGTGCTGCAATTGAAGGTTTCCCACTGCTGACTTTGAGCCTGATGTCAGCCAGCATCCCCAGACCCATTTCTGTGTGCTGCTCCCCAGACACTCCTCTTGAAATTTTCACTTGCAGAAGGTACTGCTCTATCCTAGGTACGAAGTCCAGCATTTGTTCTTGTTCAGTTTAATGCTATTGATGATTGCTCAGCAGTCCAACCCATTCAGATCCCTCTGCAAGGCCTCTTGTCCCTTGAGAGCGTCAACAGCACCTCCCACTTCTGCATCATCAGCAAACTTGCTAACAGTGCATTTGACTCCTGCCTCCAGATCACTGACAAAAACTTTGAACAGAATTGCCCTCGAGACTGAGCCCTGAAGAACAGCACTGGTGACTGGTCTCCAGTCATGTGTAGCCCCATATTCTTCAACCCTTTGAGCCTTGCCCTTCAGCCAGTTCCTCCAGCACACCATCTACCTCCTCACTTCACAGTCAGACTTGTCCAGAAGGATGCTGGGAGGTACACTATCAAACACCTTAATAAAATCCAGGAAAACTTTATTCACCACCTTCCCTTCATCTACTAGGCAGGGAAAATGACAGAACCTAGAAGCTTACTGAAGTGTCAAAATATCTAAGAGGGAAATAAAACTTCTGAAATAAGAATCTCCATTAGTATATTTGTGATATATTATCTTCTCACTTCCCCTGATTTCAAAAGATGTAATATTTTAATTTTTTTTGTTTTCTTCATAACTGCATACATTCACTCAACTATCACTAAAATATTTAGCTAAGGAAGTATTCAATGCTGACCTATTCAAAGTCGTAGATAACAGCAGCACATTAAGTCCCCAAAGTTTGTATCTATTTAAATTAAAGGTGTTTTGCCTTTTCTTTTAAAACTCTTAACCATTATGACCGTAACTCAAGCTTCCAAACAGAGAATTAAATTCTCAAACTTTCTAGTGAAATACAGATCTTATACTAATTGATAGTATTAACTAGTATAATAAGTGAAAATTAAAGAAATTAAAATTATCAAGCTTAGGACTGCAGTCCTTACCTGCCCTCAAAGTCTAATAAAGACTTTGGCAATACATGGTGAGAGTTTGCCCATGAGTTCAAGTGGCAGTTACAATTAACATCATTATTTTCATTCATACTGACAGAAGCAGATGGCACACACTGCATGTGTCAATTTTACATATATCTTAGAGATGCAACATCAGAATGCTACTTCTCTTTTCTTTCAATATTCTACCCTTATTCTTCCAGTTTATTGTCCTTGGTTTAAATTATTTTTCTTTATTATATTACTGTATCATACATGAGCAACAGCACCATATATGATACGTTTTTCTTTCCAAGGAAAAAACCAACCACACAGCAGAATTTACCTGAGAAAACAGATAAAACAGATGTGATTAAAAAAAAAAAAAAAAGGCTTACTCAGAGGCTATCAGCAGCTCATCAAAATCAAAACTTAAGTGTCACACAGAGGCAATTTGGTCCAATTTAGACCAAAATATCAGAGAATCCACGTTTGCATAAAGTAACTAGGCACACAATGTAACATTGTTTCAACTGCTGTTGAAACATACTAAACACCTAGAATACTTATTTTATGTCCTGACAACACTAAATATGGTCCAAAAATTCCCACTATAAGCAGCTTTTCTGTGAATACTTAAAAATTAACTAAAAATATTTCTTCTTTCCAATGAACAAAATAGGATGACATGGCCAATATAGCAGCCAAGATGCAAGATGCTCAAGTACTGTGAAAACTACAGGGTAGTAGAAAAGCTGACAATGAAAGAGCAGAAATTTTCACTCATAATAAAAAAAAAAAGAAAAAGAAAAAAGAAAAAAAGCATTTCCTTGCTAAAAGCTTTCCCCATGGGGAGACAAAGAAAACAAGCCAGTTCTTTACCAAAGGAGTTGTTTTCTGATAAAAGGGCTGACCATGCTGCTTACACTACCTGCTACTCTGTAGGAGCACACTACATGGCACAGATAAACCCAAAGTTTCCCACGAGAGCAGAGCTTAATACAGTAATCACTATTGTAACACTAACATCCAAATACATAAGTTATACTTAAAGACAGTTTCAGACAATTCTAACATACCTCAAGGAAAACAGTCTCAAACCATTGTTTGCTCTCTCACCGTCATGAAGCCCGACTTTGTTCTTTATCTAGGCATAGACACAAATTACTCTAGCCAACATCTTGGGCAGAATACACAATTATCTGTAAAGACTCCACACTAGAAGTCCAAGAAACAGAGTTTTTGGTATAGAGCTGTATTAACCTGCAGGAGAGTTAGCAGAATTTGCTCAGTGTGTTTTCTGACAATACCAGCACACACCCTGATTAAGAGCCAACACAGATAAAACCAATTCCTATGAATATGAAGTAATGTTGATTATAAATCGGGGCAGGGGGAATCCCAAACTGCCTCCGAAGCTTACCTAGATACATTTTTACCGTATTCCACAATAAATGAATGAAATCCACTCTGCAGACATACTCTGTCCCTCTTCTGTTTATATAACTGCAAAAACTAATTTTCCTGAAATACGCTTGTAGTGGACACATTACTAGTGACCTCCTGATAGTCACTGCTCCTGTTCCTGAAGGACACTGAAATCCCTTCCAAGCTGCACTCATTCTGTCTCTAGCTGTAACACATCATTGCCTCAGAAGCATTTTAATGTTTCAATGCCTTCAAAAATATTCCATCTGAAGCACTGTTCTGTTCAAAATAAATGTTCCTTGATGAACATGAAGGGATATTTAAAAAAAAACAAAACACCACCAACAAAAAAAAATCCCAAACATCGGCCAGACACTTTAATCAAAGTAAGACTGAAAAATTCAAACTGATCCACACCCACAAAATTCCCCGAACATAAGCAGAAGATACTGTAGAGTGCCTTGGCAATACTTTAGATTTTCAATTAGGCAACACAGCAGGAATTACAAGTTACAAATATGTAACACATTTAAAGACTGGGAAGGTTTCCCACTGGAGGGGCAGGGCAAGATTTACCAGCATACAAGAAAGAGCTCCTTACAGAGTTTGGCTTTATGTAAGCGTTCAGAACTGGAGTAGCTCTGCTTTACCCTGAAGTAGCAGCTTTTACCATAAGTAACTTGTCCCTATAAAAACAAAACCAAAACAAGAAACCACCAGTTTCCTAGAGAAAAATGTTTCCCCAATTTCCTATGCTGCAACAGTGACCTAGCAAAAGTAACAGGGCAATTGCACACATTTGTACTGAATAATATTTTTCTCAGACCATTGAAAGAAGGTGAAAAAGAGAAAGAAAAAAAAAGGAAATACATTTTTTAGGTTAGTAGAGCATCTGAGGAAACAGCAGTGTCACCTTGCTCCATCCCAAGAGTGAAACTCATAGATTCAGAAAGTCAAATTAAAGTGCTCCAACCTTGGACTAGTTTTCCCTGCAGCAGAAGAGTCCCTGTTACTGAGTCCTGCACAATGCTATTGTCATTTTCCAAACACTTTATTTCTTATTCTACAAGAGCTGAGAAAAATGGCAGAGTAAACAGCTTGTAAATTTGCACCAGCATTGTTCTTCCTTCCTTTCATCTCCATCATCTCTGCCCCTCTGGACTCCTTAACAGCATATGCCAGACTTTTGCTTCCAAAATGAGCTCAAGCCAGAATGAATGGCCTATACAGGGATCAAGCCTGCACCCTGGCATTATTAGAACCATGCTCTAAACAACTGAGCTAATGTGCAACTACATTCTACTCTAAGAAAATACTAGAACTAACAAAAAGGATGCATGATAACATGTTTCAAAGGTTTGTCTCAGATCTCAGCTGCATTCAACACACTTAAGCATTGCAAACTTCAAAACTGAATACTGTGCATGTTATCACTGCCAGGTCCTTAGAACACAGAAGGGAAAAGTATCCCAGTTATGGAACGGACAATATATCATCCCTTTTAGGATCTATATATTTCAACTGATAGTAATCACTTCATAGAATCAGAGAATACTATGGATTGGAATGGACCTTGAACATCATCCAGTCTCAACTCTTATTTAATTATCAAACCAAAACTATAGTTTTCTTAAAAATAACATAACCCCTTCTTTTGGTTTAAATGTTCTGGACCAACCTTACAAAAGACCTGAAACTACATCAGGATTTTAAGGTTTAATACAGTCACTTCCCCACAGTTATATTAACATACATATACAGTATTTTTGTACGCTTTATGTATACATACACATTCTAATCACAAGCAATACCTGCATACAATAAAAAAGAAAATAAATATGCTAATGATTTCGTGCAAATGCAGGTGGGAGAAGTGGGCATAAAGGGGAAGTGATAAAAATATAAGGGAAAGACAGTTTAAAAGCCTCCAGCAAATCTGGTACTAATTCTTCTTCACATCTGTTACCTGCCCTCTGAAGCTGACTTTGTATCCCACCACTCAGAAATTATGATTTCATGGCAAACTTTCTCAATTAAACACTAAATAAGCAGTAACAGCTTAATAGACATTCAGTTTCTCAGGGTTAACTGTGGGCCAAAGAAGCCATTTAGATATCAAAAGCATACCTATTTTATCACATCTGCATTTCTCTAAATACAAAACACAATTTTTTAAAGACGCCAAACACCTCACTGATTGCCTCAAATCTGCATTTCTCTAAATACAAAACACAATTTTTTAAAGACGCCAAACACCTCACTGATTGCCTCAAACATCAAGCAGGATACCGGTCTATAACACTGACTATACTCCTATATGTTTGTTTGCTTTTTTTTTTCCCAGATCAATGACAAAAATATGTTCCAAGGCTGCTAGCCAGATACTACTTGGACAAGAAAAGCTATTCTTTTGCTAGCACAGAACTTTGGTACTCTTCTTGAAATAGCTCAGGCATTTTATGTATTGGTGAAAAACACTCGGGATTCTGTCACTCCCTCAAAAACTATTTCACAAAATGGTGCAGAAGTTTATTCCAGGCAAACAATCCCCGAAAATTCCTCAGAGCTCTTAAAGAAAACATTTCAAGAAACTGACATCCATTTCAGAACAGGATAAACTTTTGTAAGATTTTTTCACTATTAACTCCTTTTTTACAGCTCTTTAAGGGCTTCAAAACAAAAGGAAGTTTCAGATTTTACGTTTTAGTTCTACTTTTCTTCTTAAAAGGACATTGAAAGGAAACAATTACCTATTCCAAGCAGCAACAAGCTCTAGCAAAGAGCTACATGTGAATCTTCAGAAGAAAACATTTTAACATACCTCCACATAATTTATCTAATTTTTCTGTCAGTGTGTCGTAGGTTGGCATTGTTCAAAAGAACTAATGAGGTTGCCAGGTTTTTGTAAAGACACATTCTTATGACAAAAAAATAGCAGAGGGTGACTCACTTCACTTCCAGCCTTGGGAGGAGGCAGCGGGGCCCGGGCCGAGCGGGGTCTGGGTCGGCCCGCTCGGCCGGGCCTGGGCTGATCTGATCTCCCTGCCCCGGCTGAGATTTTCCTGTTCTCGGAGGGGTGGTAAAAAGGCTGGTGAGCCTTTCACCGAGGAGCCTGCCAGGCCCCAAAGCCAAGAGGGGTTCCGAGGCCAGGAGCAACCCTGAGATGGAGAGCGGCCACATGGCCGGGGATGGCAGCAGCCAGGACGGTGATGGGCAGTCACAGCCACCCCAGCATGGCTCACAATGAACTCTGTCTGCTCAGCTACTTTAAACCAACTTTACTGCAGGTAAAAAAGGACAAAAAACATCGGATGCAGTTTTTTTTTCCTCAGTCTAAACACTTCAGCAGGAGGCCAAACATGATAGCTAACAGAGACCACGAGGCAGCAGAGAAACATGGCAAAGTTACATTCTCATACAGAACTCAGATCAGATTAACCTTTTGGTATTAAGACTCTATAAAAACTGTTTCAATCAATGATAAAACTTAACTCTTGAGGTCAGTAAGAAAGAAGTTTGATTTTAAATGAAAGGATTGAAGAGAATGCTTTGAACTTAAATTCTTTTGTAAAGCTATGGTAAAGATATATATATATTTGATATATCAGACTTTGTTTATTTTCTCTGTGACCTATATGAATGTATTGGGGGAAGTGGCAATTTTAGTACAACTGTGAGTTGGAATATTAGTAGTTGAAACAAATAGATATTACTGTGATTGAAAGAAAAACTAAAAGAGAAATGAAAAAGATAGTAAGGGAACCTTTTGTTTCTAGAGATAAATGAAAAAACCTGTTGCATACTAAAGTAACTCATTCTTAAAAATAACACCCCAATAGTTGATGTAGTCTGTGAAAGCAGTTGTGTAAAAGCTGGATAACAAGAGAAATGCTTTGCCACTACAAAAATAATTCTATTTCCAGGCAGTTATTTGTGACAAAGCACAAATTTCTCTCCATAGCACAATAAGAGAAACTCTTCTCCCCAAGTGAATTGAAGCTAAGACTATTTTAAAAGTAGTGAACTGACTGAAAGTCATGGGCTTTATCTTTGCATTGTCAGTGAAAAGGAAAAAGGTTGTCTGAAATTTTATTCTGATTGTCTTATTATTTTCCCCTTTAGTTCTGTTAGTAAAGTTTTCTTCATGTGTTTTCAAGTTTAAATCTGCTTTGCTTTCTTTCCTTTTAATCCTATCTCACAACAAAAATAAACCCCCAATATTAATTAGTGCATTGGCCGGGAAATACCAAATTAGCCCCACGACACAGTGCAAGATAGACATTAACTCCTGATGTCTAAAATGATGCTATTTTAGGGCTTCAGCTGATGATTGAGTAGCTGAATTTAATATGAAAAGCATAACATCATTAGAAGATATTCACTTAGTTCTTTTTGGTTCTAAGATTGCTTTTTTCAACTTCTTATTTTTAATTCTACTTCTAGCTGAATTTAAGACAGCAAGGCAGAGAGGTAATGTACAAGTTGTCTTTTAACACAGTTGCTAACGATTCCAAATTAAGAACAGATATTTAGCACATACAGTTTAATTAGAGAATGTTTAACAAGCAGCAAATCTGTGATCTTTCAAAATGACTCATCTGAATTGCTGGATGCTGTTGCCTAACCATGAGAAATCACAGACCCTTGCTGTCACAATTATGATTTAGCATTACCATGGCATCAATACCTTCTGCAAAATCACTGGTAATACTGTGCATGCTGACTTAATTCACTGAGTGAAATCCATTAGTTGTGCTTACTAGAAACTAAGTTTGGCCCTAAAAAATATTTTAACAAAGATGTTTGAATAACTGTATGTTTAGCTAGAGTGCTCCGACAAAGTTTAAAATGGTAAAGTCTAAATACATTCTTTCTCATGAATGACGGCCTAGAACAATTGTGGTAAGCTCACTTTGAAAAAAATCATGTTTAAACACTTGAGAATTTATGAAAATTAGACCACAGTGCATCAAGACAACCACATGCCAGTCCAAACGCACTAAAACAAATGTCCAAACCATCTGAACTGAGTTTAGTATTTCACAAATTCCAGCGTTGTTAAAAGGTCATTCATCTCAACATACCAAAGAAACATTCATCCTGAAAAAGTCTAACACATGAATAACAAAAAAATACTTAAAATTATGGATTTGTGCCACAACAAGAGGATCACTGGTGCATTTTATGCAAAGTATCTGGCTTTGAATACCACCAACAAACAAACAAACAAAACCCAAATCACTCTGCATCTGGCCTACTTAAAACTGCAAAGCTGACGAAAAATATCTACTAAAAATAGTAGCACCACTACGGACTTATAAATAGAAATCAGCCTTCTCACAATGTTGGATTCACTAACAATGCTCCAAAACACTATGATTTCCAGCACGAAATGACAACTTTCACAGCAAATAATATTTAACACAATATATATAATATGTAGATATTACATAAACCAAGATGACAAATGCGCACAGTAGAAAGTATTGACAACGTTGTGCAAAAATATAGTGATGGTCTTAAGCACACTAACACGATTTAAAACCAAACAACCCCTTTAAACAAGTTTAATATAAGCAATGAATATGTTCCAGGTTAAAGTCGACTACTGCGTCTACTTACACTCGACCACAGCGAACTGAGAGCTGCTGAGTGCTAGCAGTCCATCAATGAGTAACTCGAACTGCAGCCGGACACCAAACGCTGCGGGTTTGGCCAGCTCTCTGCACACGTCACCCTCAACACGGACCAGAAACGCTGCACCTCAGCAATGAATGACCCACTTTAAATTCGGATGCTGAACGCAGGCAGTGCCTCTCCGAAGCTGCCTAAATTCAGCCCGGCGCTAAAATTAACCCTCAGCACATTTCCCCGCGATGGAAGCCGGGGATTCGCAGGGCCCGGCTCGCTCCAGCACCGTTACCAGCGGGACAAACAGGTCGCCCTACCTCCGTGAGGATGGATTTGCTGCGCTCGGATCGTGAGGAGAGAGAAGCAAACCTCCTCCGGGCCCGGCAGCAGAAGGAGGCGCCGGGCATGCGGGACAGGCGGCCCGGCCCGCTGAGCATCCCCCGAGCGCTGCAGGCACCCCCTTCCCGGAGAGGGATCCCCTTGCCGGAGAGAGAGACTCTTCCTGGAAAGAGAACCCCTTCCCAGAAACGGACCCCCGCCTCCCGGCACGTGATCGACTTCCTCCTCTTCCTCTCCCTGCCCCCCTCGCCCCAGCCCGGCTGCGGGCTGCGCACTGAGGGAGACAAACCCGCGGCGGCACCGGCACAGGAGGAAGCGGGGGAAGGGAAGGCCGGGCCGGGCCGCAC
>VZTB01009283.1:48476-141952 GCA_013397245.1 Thryothorus ludovicianus
GGCACCGGCACCACCGGCATCGGCATTGGCATCCTGCCCGCCCCTGGTGCGAGGGCTCAGGGCACAGGCGGCGCTGAGGACAGAGCCCGGCGGAGGCAGCGGGGGCGGCCCATAGATAAGGCTCTTATCTTTGAGTCTCAACACCCCCAATTGTAGTGGAGCTGTTGGAACGAGCAGAGGGACTGGTTAGCTGTCGTTCGCCCGGATTCCATTTGTGTCTTGTCATAGAGTCCTTATCTTTGCGGGGATTAGCACCAGAAAAAAATCACAGAATCAATAGAGTTGGAAAGGACTCTCAAAATCATCAAGTCCAACTCCCGGCCCTGTACAGGACACCCCACGACTCATACCGCGTGGCTGAGAGCATTTTCCAAATGCTTCTTGAACTCTGTCGGGCTGGTGTGACCACTTCCCTGGAGAGCCTGTTCAGTGCCCAAACCCCACACTCTGGATAAAGAACTTTTTTCTTATATCTAACCTAAACCTCCTCTAACACAACTTCAGGTCATTCCCTCAGGTCCTGCCACTGGTCACTGCAGAGAAGGGTTCTAGGCATGATTGCTGTCATTTGAAAATACAGTAGAAAATCAATCAACCAGCCGCTGTGAGAAACCATCCATTCCTTTGGGAAGCATGTTCTCCAACATTATTGAAGCCCATAGCTTGTAAAATGTTACATATGTCGTAAGGTTTGTCTGCATTTCAGTGCTGCAGGCTAGATCCACCTCTTTTAACAAGAAGTGGGTGTAGCAGGAAAACAGAGGAAGAAAGGTGAAAATATAGGTCCAGAAAATACCAAGATAAAGGTCCCTCACTCCTCCCTGCCTTGCTCGCTCCACTAGAGTCTAGCATCTTCAGGGATATCCCTGCAGAGTAGCTGCAGCAAGGTGGTGCTGGGGTGTTCAGCCTGGAGTTGGAACACTGCTGGAATCAAGTACTCTAAGACTTTATTATTTAAAAAGACATTATGATAAATGATAGCTGAGATGAATTGCTAAATCTTTGTTCCACAGATCCAGAATTCACAACAAAATGTCCTCTTCAGCATTACCTCCCATTAATGGGAAGGAAGAGGAATTTTTGTAGGTGTGTGGAATACTTTGCAAGATGCAAGATCCTTTTTTTTTTTGGCTAATCATTTTTCTTAATCTAACTTTGTAAATACAATCACTTTATGCACTTTTATGCTCTTTACTTATGTTTATCTTGATTGCCTATGTATGGTTTGTTTTGTTGTGCTTTTTGCAGTTATTGTATTAAAGATCACCTCAGACTTTCAGCGAGGTAACTGTTTTTATGAACTTCTGTTGTTTTTCAAGCAAATGCAAAGAGAAAGACTTGGGTCTCAGTTGGCAGTCTGTATTTGAATTACCTGTCACCAAGTAGGTTTGATACAAGATGTTTAACACATTGCAAACCAAAGGCAGCAATCCTCTGTCATAGGATGTTTAGAAAGAAATGTAGCTTGGAATAAAATGTACTTGAAATTTAGCTGAACATATTAGGAGTATAATTTGCGATAACATGTGAACAGCCATTGTTATTCATGCCTCATCTGTAGTTTTGAAATTATATGAAAAGATGAGTGTTATGTCTTGAAAATACAGCCAATGAATAGAGACTGGATTTCAGATAACTAAAGCCTGTGCAGTTTGCGTGTAACCATTAACATCACGAGGAAAGCAGAATCCTCAGTATTCCTGCATATCCCTGACTGAATGATTTGTTACAATCCAATTAAAAAAATATGATGTATTTGATAGTTATAACTAGCTGTGGCTCAGATCTCAATAAAACATGGCTATCAGATCCAATAGCCATATATGCTCACAGAACCAGCCGTCTTGGTGGTTAGTGGGAAAAAGGAGATCTGTCTGCAAAAAAAAGCAGATTGTAGCTCTTCCATTTTGTAGGTATACTACAATAGGCACAGGATAAGAAGAGGAGCAAAAAATACCCAAATCTAATTTCCTTAAAACCTAGGTCATGTAGAAATTCTTGACATCGTGTTCTCATCTCCATTACATAGGTTTATTGGCACCAATTGATTTTGATTCCTGGTAGCTCCAGCCAAGTGCCTGAAAAGATGCACCATGGAAAAAGAAATCCCTGGGCAAATATACCCTTACAATATAAGCTCTCCATCCATCATGTGACAGTCTGGAGCAGCAGCCATGTTAGGGCCTAAGGAATTGTCACCTTTCATTGTTTTTTTACTATGTGGTCATTTTTACATCCTCTTAGGTTGGTTTTGGTGAGTTTCAGCCAGTTCTGTAGTTCATGTTGTAATAGTGTTGTTACAGTTCATATGCCATAATTTAGGGGCTGTCAACTCTGGCTACTAATTTTTAAATAATATTTAAGCTGCCAGCTTTGTCTGTTCTAAGGATTATTAATGTTCAGATTGTTAACTCCAGGTTTCGCTATAATGCATCTGTGACATACGACATAGCCATAGAGTTCAGGTGAAGTTCTACTCACAGCATAACAGTTCTAGCTACTGATGTCAAGCAAGTACTTTGCTACTTTCAAATAATATAGAATTTTCAGCATCAGAAGTAAAGCACCACTGAAATCAATAGAAAAAACACCTTTTAAAAACAAATTGTATCTGCTAGTGCAACTTGACTTTCTCCTCAATCTTCTTGTCCTCTTGACAGCCCTTTTAGAATACTGTTGAGACCTGGGAGAGTTTAAGCTATTGAGAGGTGGAATGCTAGGGAAAGGCTTTAAGGGAAAGGCATGACAAAACTATGGAACACAGGGGGAAAAGGGATCCTGGGTCAAATCTAGCAGAGATGAGAAATAGCTGTCTTCAAATAAAGAATTGATATTTTAAGACCTGTCAGATTGATGTTTGAGTCTCTGCCTCCTTCTGGGTGGCCTCTCTCCTCTCCTCTGCTAGCTTTGTCAAAATACTATCTTACAGAATCTCACTGGGAGGAAAAAAAAGTGTTTGTTCTGCTTTTCCTGTTCTACAGGGTGTATGAAGGGGATCCTGATGGGTGAAGAACTGTTTCAGTTCCTACTGCAATGGCATCACATCTTGCATTAATGAAGGAAATTCAAGTATGGTTTGCTGAGAAGTCTTTATTAAGCTGTTCTAAACCCAGTCAGTAATTAAAGTGCTTAGCACATTATGCTAAGGCTATGTTTTCTAATCTACTGAGAACTTTGAGAGCCAAAATATATAATTGTGTATCACACAGGGTATTATTGCTGGGTGCCCTAATTTCAGATCAGATTAGTGAGCTAAACAACAACTTAAATTTGGGAGCTTATAATCTGCTTTTTGATAAGGAATTGAGAGATTTGGGGATTTATAGCCAGTAACCACTCGGGACATGACTTCAGACAGATTAAATTGTGTAGAAGTTGGCTTTGAAAGTCCTTCTGAAGAAATTTGCGCAGGTAATCTTGTGTTTGTAATGCTGTCCAAAGAGAGGACATTTAGCAGCACGGACTTGAAAAAAATGAGCTGAGCATTGACTAATGGACTATCTTTTCCGGACTGTGCAGAGGTCTGGAACTAACTGTCAGTGGATCTGAACACAGACAAGGTTAGGTCATGCAAGGAAGGACTCTGCAGTTTCTTCAATACTGCTGTCATGGTTTAGCTCCAGCTGGCAACTATGTATCACACAGCTGCTTCTTCACTAGCCCCTCAAAACCAGCGGGATGGGGAGAACGGGAAATATGTAAAAACCATGGGCTGAGACAAGGACAGTTTAATAATAGAAACAAGGAAAAGGAAAAATAAAAAACTAGAGAAAAAATTGATGCTCTATTCAATTGCTCACCACCCGCTGACCAATGCCCAGCCCATCATCAAGCAGCAATTGGCAGCTCCCAGGCAACTCCCCTGAGTTTAAATACTGACCGTGATGTTCTATAATATGGAATATCCCTTTGGCCAGTTCAGGTCATCTGTCCTGGCCATGCCTCCCCCTTAGCTTATTGTGCACCTGAGATACTGAGAAGTCCTTGACTCAGGGTAAGCATTGCTTGGCAACAACCTAAACATCACTCTGTTGTTAACATTATTCTCATACTGAATCCAAACCACTAAGCTACTAAGAAAAACATTAACTCTATCCCAGCCAAAACCAACACAGCTGCTTTTCTAGCAGAGGTATGTCTCTCTGGCTGAAGTTTGAACACGAGCAACTGAGTTTCATGTGCAGGTAATGGAGTGCCTGCTCCACCTTCTAAAGGAGTGGAGCAGGTTGTGCCTAGCTTTCAGACAACATTCCACTTAAATTGTTACCTTGGACCGTGTACACGTGTGTCTACTACAGGACATTATGGAAAGATTGCCTGTAATCTTCTGGAGCAAGAATAATGGAAAGAGAAGCACAGTAACAGTACTCATAATTTACATCCTAAAGCCTTCCTTATTTGGTTTTCCTCTGCTTATACTTAAGTTAACATTTTTTAGTCTTTAACTCTGCTGCTTCTGTAAAAATGTGTGTCAATAATAGGTTCTTTGGCAGAATAATAGCTGGCATCCAGTACAGGTTAATACAGTGTTGTTCTGAATATGCTTATCCTCAGGTTTATATTCTTTCTTTCTGGAGAAAGACCATCAGGATTCATTTTGAAGATGAATGCTTCTTTGAGGCTGAAGGAAATTTAATTTCCTTGTAACTGGCTCTTGATAGATAATACGTAAAATCTTATAAAGACACATGATGTAAATTACTTTCTAAAGACTCCTCAGCCTCCTGCTGTGTCAGAAGTAGAGCAGGAGGGATGCCAAAGGGAGGCAAATGTGCCTGAGAGCTTATTAATGCTGTTCTTTGGAAAGAGGATGTGTCAGTCTGCAACACCTGCGGAGGAGAGTTTGGGAAGGAGCAAGGAGGCTTTCTTGTCACTTGGCTTTTCCAGCAGATGGGCTGTGATATAGACCTTCCTAAACTGTGCTAGTGCTGAAATGCGGATGGTTGTTTCAGTGTGATCCCCTACCCAGGCAGTGAGGAGGTCTAAAGGCAGAGCGTCTCACTTGAGGCAGGTCACAGGTTTCTGGTGTTCACGCTGGCTTTAGGATAGCTAATTGTTCTCACAGCAGTTGCTGCTCTAAGGTGAAGTGTGGGCACTGCAACAGTTTACTCTAGCATGACTCTTTATATCAAGTAGCTGGATGTAAGGCGAGCCACTTTCTGGTACAAATGTCTCAAGTATTTCTTCCTGTCCTTTCAGGTTGTGGTAAACATTTTAAATGAGTATGTTGGTTCCTGCAACAGAATATAAACACACATTCCAGTAGTTACACATAGTGCCTAAAGAGAGACACTAGGATGTGCAAAGTCATTACACCCCCAGATCCCCTTTGAAATCAAAGGAACTGCTTAAATACATGTCAGGATGCAATGAAAGTTCATACTCTTGTGCATGAGTGGTTCTCAAACCTCAAACTGCAAACCCACAGCCAAAGATGTCCCTAGCTAGCTGAGCTAATACCTCAGCTTGTCTAGTTCGTAAGCTCTTAATGTCTATTTCTCCTCCAAGAAGAGTAAAGTAGGTTGCACTACAGGTGATCAAATTGCTTCTCAGATAGATAAAATGGGTAGGATGTGATTAAGTATTTCAACAATAGGACAGGAAGAAAAAAAAATCACTCGACTAAGAAATTACAAGGCAAGTATACATTTAGGATTGTCACATAACTTAGCTACCCCTCTCCAGTGTTAATTCTTTTTTCCATGACATGGTTCAGTTGAAGTGAATGAACCTCCAGTGTGAGTAATTTAAGCTTACCCTGCAGAAAGAAAATGACAAAGTGAAATCAGCAGCCAAGCTCCAAACATTTGTCAGATATCTAAATAAAACACATTATTTTTTAGAGTTAGCTTTTTTTTTCAGGGTAATGTGATGGTGTTAGTGCAAGCAGTAATTGCTGTTTAATACTCACTGCGGCAGCTGAACAGCGCTGTTCAGCATATTTCATAACAACCATAGAAACCATATTAACAGGGTGATGTGCTGCTTTTTGAAGGTATTATTTTTGTTCCATGAAATTAGCTAACTCCCTCCTACACGTGTTTTATGAAATTATAAGTGTCTCCAAATTTCTAACATGCACATGAATCATTATTTTATGATCCTATGCTCTAAAGAGAACTTCTCCTTCCCTGGAAAAGAAACAGTCCAAAAATCCTGCTGTCTCTGATGTTAATGGGAACTTTATTAGACTGAAACCCACAGCAGTTCATTAGTCAGCTCAGCAACAGAAATGTTCTTCTTTGAGCTCTTGCCTGTCATCAACACATGACAAACTCTATCTTAAAGATAAGAGCCTATTCACTTGGGAAGAAAGAAAGAAATTCTTGCACTTTTAAACAAAAGACTATTTTGAATTTCTCTTGGCTTTTGAAAAGTGCTTTGAGCACACAGAATGCTTCTGGGCCATTTATGAGCCATTTTTTTGGCCATTCACACTCAGATTTCTCTCTCTGCAAACTTTCTCTCTTTTCCACCTTTACTGCCTTATCTTTCTAATGAATATTATTATTTTTTATTAATTTCCCCATATCAGTTCCTCTCAGTTGCATCCACAAACTGTTCAACATATGAAAATATTACTTTTATAGATCGTGCTTCTTTTTTGTTTCATAACAAGTTCCTCTGTCCCAGAAAAAGTGCTTTCACTCACAGTTACAGATTGTGAGTTTAATGAGAGCAAAAAAAAAGCAATTTCAAACATGTAATGAAGTTTTTCACAGTTTATTTTTGCTAGAAACTGATGATAAACCCTCTACCTGTAGCTAAAACTATGTCTTTCCTGAAAAATCTCTATTTGCCATCCTTATATACATCAATAATTGCCCCATTTTTAAGCTATATTTTTGTATATAAACTACTATATATCCTTTACATTCTTTTATCTGTTTTTATATATTTTTGTGTTTAACTGTCCATGGTTTTCACCTAAACAAATTTCTTCATGCGTGGAAGTAAATCTACTAATGTTAACCTTAGGAGTATGTTTATATGCTTGAAGGGCCAAATAAACCTCTGGTAGTTTCACAAAGCTTTAAAAGGAAAACATTATTTTTGCTATTCATGTGACGAGATCTATTGAAACTAAAATGTTTAAGTGAAAAATGAGAAGTGAAAATTAGGAAAAGAAAAAAAACCCTACCATCCTTGACTAGAGATTTTAAGTGTGACCCTTTGTTACATTTTATTCTGCTAGAAGAGGAAATATATCTAGATAATGGTGCAGAACTGCACTGTAAGCAAGACAACATTTTCACCAAACTGGACTTTACCCAGGGAGTATTTATAATGCTCATTCTGCAGAGCCTGAGACAGCAGACCAACAAAGTATCATTGTAACCTTCAATAAACAGATTTGCAGTTATGGTATTATCAGTACAACTATCATCACTTCAGCAGAGAGTCAATGCCTCTCAGATTTTAGATTTACGTGGCTAAGGATGCAGTACTAACAAAATCTCAACTGTTTCATGGATTAATTGCATATGTGTTAAGTTCTTAGCCTCCAGTTATGTCCAAAACCATTGTCTGAACATAAACATACTGAAGGAAGGAAATAAGGTGTAAAGCAGTGCCAGGTGTAGAAAGGTTAAAAATGCAGGCCTGTTGTTTCACCAAAGTATGACTTTGAATGATGACTTGGCAATGGGCATTCAAAACCATTTAAAGTGGTGCTGAAGTATCTGCCTTCCAGTCTTTTCATCTTAAATTGCTTTAGAATGAATAGGTTCCTCTAGCCCTTGTTTCCTCTCCTCTCTTCTTCCTCTCTGTTTTGCTTTAAAGATGACCTAATAGGAACACCACTACTATAAAATATGTTGTCCCTGTCTGAATGACAAATGTTTTTCTGAAAAAAATATGGGTTGGGGAATTCTGAGTGAGTGGATAAAAAAAAATACCAAATCATGCAAATAAAAAATGAGACAAAGGGAATAATGCAAGTGTTAATAAAACAACATTTGAAATGACTAAACCATGTCCTTTATTTTTATTTTTTTTCCATGCTTT
Organism: Thryothorus ludovicianus; assembly: GCA_013397245.1. NCBI lineage: Eukaryota > Metazoa > Chordata > Aves > Passeriformes > Certhiidae > Thryothorus > Thryothorus ludovicianus. Next base: position 56,484 of record VZTB01009283.1, read on the forward strand.
AGCGCATGGTCACAGAGAGTGGTATCAAATTTTAAAACATCTACAGGTCTTTCTGCCAAAACAATATGCAGAATAAACTGTAGAATCCATATTTTGATTTTCTGTAATCAAATTTTTGGAAGGTTGTGTATTCTGTTCTTTTAGCTCACTCCTGTCTGAAAGACATAATGTACTCTTCCACCTCCTTTATTGTTCCTACAATGGCGTTTTCTTTTGCAATTCCCATGCAGTTTAGGTTTGTTTTCTAAAATAACATACATGGACTCAATTGATATATCAGATGCATCAGCTGGATCTCGTTATGTGTGCCACTCCAAAATGGGATGCTCTTTTTGAAGCTACCATTCAGGACCTATTTCTTCAGATTAGTCCCTTGTAAAGCCCCTTCTGGCTTAACTGGGATGTAAAGCACTTAAGCTGTCTTTGGCTGGGATAGAGTTAATATCTTGGTAACTGGTACAGCGCTGCGGTTTGGATTCAGTGCGAGAGCAATGTTGATAGTACACCGATGATTTAGGTGTTGCTGAGCAGAGCTTACGCCGAGCCAAGGACTTTTCAGCTCTGCCGGGCGCAGGTGCACGGGCAGCTGGGAGGGAGCAGGGCCGGGACAGCTGACCCGAAGCGGTCGAAGGGTTATTGCACAGCACACAAGGTCACGGCCGGGAGCCGGGCTTGCCGGCGCTCCGCCTCTGCCGGGACAGGCTCGGGGAGCGCTGCGGGCCGGGCAGCCGGCCCCCTCTGCTGGGCAGCCCCGTGTACTGCACCTCCTGCTCCCGCCGGCGCATCCCGGCAGGCAGGGAGGGATTGCGGCCGACGGCGGTGTCGGCGCTGCCCCGGAACATCCTCGCCGTACGCGGAGACACGCAGCACTGCACCCGATGCTAAGATGAAAACTTACTCTATCCTAGCCCAAAACAAGATTATGTGCTTTGTAATCACTTATAAAGCAAGCAAAAGGTCTCCTGGAAAGAATGAAAGTCAGAAATTCATTTTTGCAGAAGCTGGATGCTGGAGGTGAGATGATGACGCCTAAGAAGAGCACATAGACCTTCAAATGTGTGAAGTATCTTGTCAGCTTTTATTTGGTTGTCATCCCAGATGAAACACTGCGCTATTCTTGTTCTTAGAGTTCAGCCTAGCAATCCCAAAACATTGAGCTTTAAAGAAAAGGAAAAAGAAATCTGAAAATTTAAAAAATATTGTCTGACCCAGAACAACTGTAAAACCTCTTGTAGAGGCTTTAAAAAAAGAACAAGAAATATTATTTCCAGGTTTTTGTCCAGGAGAGTTTCCAGGAAATAACACACTACAAGAGAAACTCCTAATTTTATGCAGCTATCTTTTTGTGAGAGGAGACATTTTCATAACTTGTATCACAGTGGACTACAATTTTCAGAAAGCAGGGCTGTAAGGAATAGGTAAAATTCACAGACATTGAAGAATTCTTAAGTTAGTGAAAACATATTGCATTTCACAATAATTTTTACCTCTGTAGATTAATTTAGATAAAGAAATTAACTAAACAATCACTGAGAGCATAATCTTTCTTCACATATGTATTAGAGAAAGATGCTTTGTATGTAATAGTAGAGACCACATTTTATTCCCTTTTATGTTAAGGTTACGTTCCATTGTATTTTATTTGTAACAAATGATTCTGCAATTTTAAAATCATACAGATTTTCATAGTAATGTATTTTGTATAATTTTTATTGGCACATATTGATAGTAATACAATTGAGAGAACACTATTTATATAGCCACTACATAGATAAAAGAATGCAAATGAAAGAGGTAATAAAATCATCAGCTACCAGTCTTAACCTTAGCTTTAGATAATGAAGTTTTCTATAGCTTAAGAAAATCTTGATAATAATTTTTAACTAAGAATACTTAAACCCGATGAATAAAATTCCTAGAAGAAACTATTTCACTTTAAAGAGACTGTGAACATAAAATGTTGACAGCTTGAGATGCTTTATGTTAAAACTAATTATTGCAGTTGCAAATTCATGTGCTTGGTAGAGATACTTAAAAAGAAAGAGAGGCTGTTCTTCTATGCTGTATTGAACTCTGCTCTGTGCTACAGAAATGGGGAAGGAAATGCTTGTTTTTTCTGTCTGTTATGGAAACTTGAAACTGTCCTCATTATAGTGGAAAATCCCATCTATTAGGTAAAGACTGTAGGGCAGTATAGGCATCTGTGGGCTGCAACTTTTGTCATTGACTGTGGGAGCTGGATTTGGTTTTTAAGGTATTTTTTGACTGGTAGTTAATTCCTGAAACACAACTGATTCCATTTCCAGCACACAGGAGAAACTCTTGAAATTGTCATCTCATCGGGTTGAGACCACAAAACTGCATCTCTTTTGAGGGGACAGGCTTTGATTTTGCACTTGGACCTTATTAACAACTGGAGTTGTTGCTGGGGTTGTGGCTTCATTCACAACGGCATCTTTTCCTCAAGAACACCTCATCAAACTTCTCTTGAAGCCCTCCTGTCTTGGGCAGGGTTACGTCCTGTCACACACCAGGGAAGACGTGATGGGCACGGCACTCACAGAGCAAGGGCTGATGGAAAAGATCTCTTCATCCTGGGTTCAGTGACTTCTTTCCTCTTGTTTACGTTAGGATCATGCTGCAATTATGCATTTCCCAAGTGTGCTCACATTTACTTCATTGCTGAGAATTGCCATCTTATTCTCTTTCTGTGATTGTTCTTGAGGGGAAGAAACCTGCAGGCAATTAATGGGTGGTTATTCACCTCCAAGCACCTGCCACTGCACAATAGCTTTGACAACTTAAACTTTTCCCACAACAGGCAGCAGCTCTGCCAAAAGCTGGGGTCTGACCACATGTGGTCACCTGTAAGAGTGGTGGGCACCTGGATGTGTTACTACCAAGCCTACGGTATTCTGCAGATGCATTTTCTGATGAAGAGGTGCAGAAGGTCATCCATCCTTGGCTTGTTTCAGGTCTTGGGAAGATTTGGAAAACATCCTGTCCATTTTTAATCACTGTGTTGGCAGAAAATATTCTTATGACCTTCTTCAAAGATACAGGATTTAAAAAACACTATGCTGAGCTGTTTAAGATGCAGACAAAGTTACTTGTGTTTGAAGGTGGCAGCTAGATTTCTGAAGGGCTGGAATAGGGACTCTCAAGGGTGGATTTTTCTTGGAACAATAATTTAACAAGTGTGGCATTATTTGAAAAGAAGAATACTTAGCTTACTCTTGTACCAAATAAAATAATACATTTGAATGCTACTTATGAAGATTGAAAAGATAATAGACCATACTTAATGCAGTTCTGGGACAGAGACTGAGAGGCAGGGGCAGAAAGGCAGTTCAAGGTGAGTAATGCAAAAAGGGGTTTAGAAAAATGAATAGACTACAGCTCCATATATGCATAGTGAATAAGTAATACTTAGAACCTGTCTTTTATTCCCTTTTATGCAGAAGTTGCATTCAGCTGTAATTAATTTTTAAGAATCTTTAAGTATCTTACTGATTTTTATAACAAGAATATGTAAGGGTCTGTGAATGGAGAGCTGCATGCACTTTCTCTGGTAAATGCCTTCATAAATGTCCATAGATGTATTCCCATCAAGAGGTTGTAAAGAGCTCAAATCTTCAGCCAGCAGCAGTAGACCATGTTCTGAGCACCACATTACAGCCTTCAAAGAGATCTCAGCTTCCAAATGAGAAATTCTCAGACAAAGTTTGTTTTAAAAGTATTATCTTTTTAAGTATTTTTAAGTATTATCTTTTTATTATCTGCCTGAGTCTCTGAGTAGAAGAACTAGAGCTGATTTGTTTATTTTCTTCCCAGCCCTTGGGATCTAAGCCTAGATAATTTTTTTTTTTGGTCACAATACCAGGAATGGGTGAATTCTGCTCTGGTTAAAGCTACTGTTTTTCCTTAAAAAAGATATTTCAGATTAATCAAACAGTAACAAACACTACAAGGTGAATGTATCAAGCCTAAAGTAAGCTTACTTAATGTTCCTTCAATCTAAGCCATAAATGTAACCCAAACTTTTCCTCTTCTTATTTGGAAGACATAACTTATGATACATTTAGGGATAATTAGAGAAACATTTTTATTTCTTGAACTGGTGGTGAAGTATGAACTAATTCCCTTATATTTCTAATTATGTTAGTTAATTCTGAAAATTAGTGAGAACAACTCCCTTGGCATGGACACCAAATCACCACGTCCTTCCCTTCTCCATTGCATCTACCACTGTGTTTGTGTTCTCTGCATCTCACAGCCTTAAGGCAAGCTGGTAATTTTTCCACAGAGGGATGGAAGAGAAATGCGTTGCTGCGCAAATAGCTCTCATTGAAATGCTTCCCTATGACTTGCTAGTGTGGATGCACACTTTTCTTACAGCCAGGATGCTGCACACACCAGCCTGCTGCTCAGCAGCTTTGTTCATCGCCCTTTGCATCCTGTTGCGCTTTCCTTCTCCCGCAGGTGATCTGTTGATTGCTCCCTGCACAGAACACTCTCCAGGCAGAGACGCGCTCTGAAAGCATTGCTTCTGCCCAAACACACCTGCCTAGTGCACTTTCCTACTGAAGACTACCTACTGCAGCATTCTGCCTCTCCTGTCAAATGAATCTAAATGCCAAGCTTCTCAGCTATTTCCCCAGGAGAGAACTGCTCCAAGGCATTGTTTTCTCGCTGATCACTTGCTGTCTCTCGGCAGCTGCTCTCCTGGCAAAAGGTTCTCCAAGTAAAAGCCAGTGCAGGGCAGCACCTCCTGCTTTCCCAACATCGGGCACATTCAGCACAGGATGTTGTACACACCAGTCTGGTGCTCGGCTTTTTGAACGAGAATCAGACTGCCTCAGGTGGGTTAATTATTCTGATATATGAATGAAAGCATCACAAAAGTACAGTAAATTTCTTATCTGTGCCCTAAATTCACAAGGCTAACAGATGCAGCTGAGGTACTGTTTGAGGATGGCAAGGCTGCCAGTAGTACAAATTATAAGGCAACAAAGCAGTAGAGAAAAAATGGAAATGTATCAGAAACTTTTCTATTTAGTAGGTACTAAAGAGGAGTTCAGCTCAATGTATTTTATCAGACAGGCACTGTATAGAAAGATAATCAGGAAAGGAAGTTTTAAAAGATATGGGCAAGCCATAAAATGAATTATGGCAGTGTTTTTGAAGAGTCTTCTGCTTGAGGAAAGAAACACAAAAGAATAAGAACTTGAAAATTTTTGTTTTTATTGTTTGAAATCCTGTGTATTGGGCACTAGGAAAGAGTTACGGTAAGCCTGAACTTTTCACATCTCATTCACAAGTGATGGGACAGGATAGAAAGCTAATGTTTCAGTTGTGGCTTGGTTCTACTCTATTGTGTTTTATTATAATTACCCTGGTTTGGGAGTGAAATTACTGATGAAGTGGTGCATGATTCCCATGTCAACATAAAACCTCTACAAACAAGGATTTGGTTGCTAAAATACACACATCACAACATACTAGTCTATCATTTACATCTGACAAGACATATCCAGTATTTTGGTTGGCCATCAAATAGAAGAGAATAGCCAAGTTTCCAATAACTTCACTTTCCAGAGTTTAAACGAGACTTCAAAAGCTGTAGAAATGCAATACAGGATTAAGAAGTCCTATACATACAATATCAAATCTTTCAAAAAGGAAGAACTGTGACTGCAATTGCTTATTATACTGACTGACATAGTTTCTGGAAATTGCTTGGAATTTGTTATGAAGACTTTAAAAATCTTTTCCATCTGTTCTTCCTCTGGGTTATTTTAGAGTGAATTTAGAGAACTACATCCACAGTATATCATGGCCACAATGCATAGTTAATATTTGGAATAGGCATTTTGACTATAAAATTATGCTTGAAGTCACAGGAACATTGATTTCCCTAAACAGGCATCCAAAATAATGCTAGGATTAAGAGTGACTGAAGAATCATATGGATAATCTTGGATAAATAACAGTCTGGGAAAAGAAACTTTCATTTGGTCAATAGTTACAGAAGGCTGAACGTTGTCCTCCTTTTCTATGCAGATCTCAGGCCTGGGAAAGGACTGAGTTTTTCTTCACAGAGACATACTTGAGCAAAACAAGATCCCATCCATGGAAATACCCATCCTGTGAAAACTGATCATCTATCCCGCAAAAATTAGGAGGCTGCACATCCTGTGGTAAGAACAGGATAGTTATTACAGGTTAGTTATAAGCTAGTCAAGATGCTGACACTATGTAAAACACTCTCACTACAGTAAGTGAGATTAGTTAAGTGTGGATGTGGATTAGTTAAGTACATGTTTTTCTCATAATGACTTGATTACCCAAGAAATCAGGGACACCAGACCTTTTCTTCAGCTTCTTTTCAGGGTAGAAATGTGATAGAGGTGGGGTGTCAAGAGATTACCTCCATACCCTCAAGAAATGAACAGAGTAGAAGTGGCAGGTTGGCACAAATCTTCCTTTGTTTATGGAGAATTAACTTTGCTTCACCTGTCTGAAGGACTTCTATGAGCAAAGTGACAAACAAATATAATCAGAAGGTGGTGGAACCTTGAAAAAATCCTAACACATTCTGGTCTCCCATGGTGTGTTTTTACAAGGAGTTATATACAAGGAAAGAGTTGTATTCCCTGGCTCCTCTCTTAGGTCCAGGACCATCATGTTCAAGCTATGGTGTGTAGCCTCTGCTTCTCGTAGTCTGTTATCTCCAAATATAGTGTTGAAGCGAATTGTTATTTTTCTTTTTAGACACCAGATGCAGATTCAGACATGCAGCCAACTTCATGTATTCTTGAACAGAAATAATAATAGAGACTTTCTGGGAAGAGTAAGTGCCAAGTCCAAAGGGCAGATGGGCTCCCAGCTCCATTTATGTTATACTCACACAAGCCTCAGCACACACTACAAAACTTAAAAAAATAATAAAATTGGAAAGTAAGATTAAGCCAAACTGCAGGTTGGACTATCAGCACAGAGAAGCAAATGGTTATCAATAATTATTTTCCAAATAGATGTCAGTAGCCATCATCTCTAGCTGCTCATGCTTATCACAACATTAAGAGCACCATCTTGTAGAGGGGAGGGGGACATCTCTTCCCCAGGAGGAGCACTCAGGCCCAGCAAATGGCCCTTGGGCTGCTGAGTTCACTCCACTCCATTGCACTGTGAATAAACATCAGACATGGAGGGAAGGGAAGGAAGAGCTCTATTTACTCATGTGTGGGCTGTGAGAAAAAGTAGACATTTTTCTCTGTAAGAGAAGCCCCATGGGACAGATGAACTAGACACTGCTGTTACAAGCCTCTCTGAAGAAATGAAGTGCATGGAGTGTTGTTAATAAATTCCTGCTGGTTAGAACTGCTTATTGCTGAAACTGATGGTGATAAAACTGCCTTTACTGAAGAATGTAGCAATCAAATTAAGGCTTTTCATCTTTTTGTGCCAGTCTGGAACTCGCTAGTAGAATTTCCTAATGCATTTCCCAACCATCATTTATTTGTCCTTCTGTCACATGCATCAGGGTGGTTGTTAGAATTTAGGGACATGGAGATATCTGTGGGTGCTGAAGGGGTTGAAACAGATGTTTCTTGTTGTGGCTGTGACTGCTAAAAGAGAAAAATCTAGAACAGAAGGCAAGAAAACAAATTTTATCTACAAAAATCTAGCACTGACAGTTCTCAATTTTGTCTGTTGCCAAAACTGCAATTGTGCTCCAGTCTAAGTCTGGATGAGAGAGGAGGCAAACAAATCTGGTGACCAGGTGATTATGTAGTACACATCAATGGGATAACAATGTGATAGTCTGCATGGTCAATGACAGGCTGAGAAGGCAGTGAGTATTGCAGTCATGTGAGGGTTTAATGGGCACCAGTGTTCCTAGTATTAATTATTAGAGAAGTGCAGAGGTAACAAAGTCCCTGTTGCAACAGCAGAACTTGTTTTGATAATAATTTGAAAGGGCTTCTTGCTCCCTACATTGCTGACTCCTCTCATTACACCAAAAGGTTTAGTTCTGAGGTTCTCCTGGCCCACATCTTTGCCAGAACTTTACTCTCTGATTTATTCAGTTGGGCCTCAGAAGAGAAATATGCACATGGAGAACCATAATTTGTGATACAATCTGTGAGTTCACTTAGTAGAAAGAGAAATATTGATGTTTTGATGCACACAAAATCAAATGACTGGAAGAGCACCCAATAACAATCTATAGACACTTGCAACCTGCAGCATTGTTGTGTTCTATTCTAGAAGTAAATGGAGTATGACTAGTGAGGCAATTGGCATGGCCTCCATAAAAAAAAGAAAGAGAAAAGAAGTGACGTTTGGGGAAGTCAACTAGGGTGATCAAACTTGTTGCAGCTTGGCTTCCACCATGACATGATCTCCATGGTCACAAACTTATGTCTTGAAGGACCCTGAACCAAAGATTTCTACCACTGTTGCAATAATACTCAAAAAGCAAGGTGTTTGGGGTTTTTTCCTTCCTAGAAGACCTACTGACACACACAGCTGAACCAAACAGACAAAAAATGCACAAACCCATGAGCAGTGCATATTCCACATTAGATGTACTCCAAGTGACTAAAGTAACCAAATGCGGTACTTGCTTTGGTTTTGTATCATGAGCACTGGGCAAGCATATTTGACAGGGTCTGTTGAGAAATTGAACCTTATTTATCATCTTGAAATTCAACTGTCCTTTATACATCAACATTACTACAAAGACGTTTAATGTATATTTGTGATGGATGATTTATTTAACTGAAGAGACACTTGTCAGACTATTTGCTATTTCTCATTTACAAAGCTTTGGTTGATACATTGAACTCCTGATAGGAATTATATCTACAGATCATATATTTACAGATGGTAAAGGTCTAGTCAGTCTGGAGTGATTTTATGTTCACAAACATGGTTAAGACACTCTAGAGCTGACCATGCCCCTTATGGAGCAGACAGATATGCTCCATGGTTCTGCTCTCTATTTCTGGACAGGTTCTTCAGTCACATAGCAAAAGGACAGACCTGCAAGAATAGTTCTGTGCCTCTCCATGCGCTGAGATCATCCAGATCTGTCTGAGGTCTGGCAACTCAAGTATGAAGGATTAAGGGGAAGAATAGGGTTTAGGAATCTAAAAGGAGATTGAGGATATCAGCATCTATATTTCAGCAGTCAAGGTCTGTAGCGTCAGTTGTCCTTGAATGAGGACAATGTTGTATTATTCAGAGGGTTTCAGAAGCCCTCCAGTGATTGATTGAAGCAAGCCTACGACTAGTTTTAGGCTCAGTGAGTTTATTTTGTCCCTTAAGGTCCAATGTCAGAATGTATGTGCCTAAGCAACTCAAAGAGTGCCTATGATGAATACTGAGGAATTAAATCCTTACAAGTCTTTTTCTTGTTACATCTCTGGTGCTGAAGAATCTGAATTACTTATCTCTGTCAGCTATTTCTGACTAGACTTTAGAAACACCTGTATTCAGATTTGTCAGTATTTTCATAGCATGGCTATATTTAGGAAGTTCTCCTAGTACCTGACTATTTGATAAAAGTTGATCAAACCATGTGGTTTTTTTTTCCAGGGTCTCCTGCGCTTCATTCATATGCCTAAATAAATTTTGGCAGAACTGAGATATGAGAGATCTGAATTCTGATGTGGAGTTTCACTTTTGTCACTAAATCCTGCCCAGCTGCTGAAGGTTTTAAGCCAGTTTTACAGATGTTACTTTCTATGCCCTTCCAGGCCAAAGGTGATGAAGTTGTCCACTGCCTCCACAATTTGTTTGCTTTCTTGAATGGCTTACAACTCTGTGGTCTGGGCAAGGAAAGCGAGTTTTCCTCTTTGCTCAAGAAACCCTTGGGGTAAATACTGCCGTCACACTTGAAATTTGTTGGAACACATTTGCAATTTCTCCTAGCTGAAAATGACTTCATCAGTTTTGTATATGAAGCTATTTTAAATGCAAATGTGTTCTTTGTCTTTTTTTAAAAAGGCGTGTGCTACAGAACCTCAAATCCTTTCATTCAGAAAAATGTAATTCCCAAATTTATGTAAATATATGATTAAGCCAGGGACTATAAACTATGGGAAATATTAGACTGAGAGCAACAGGATTTCATCTCTAGGCTTTGAATAAGGGTTTTGGCATTATGTATCTGGACAATATGCTTATAACTTCCATGAAGTGTAATTAACCAGCCACTTAATTTGTAAGCTTTAACCCTTTCCAGATTAACTGTGTTCTATCTCATGATTTACTATGGAGGAAACCAAAACAAAATATCACAATGTGGACATAGGGTCTTGTTACAACGATTAGGCATAAAATAAATCTATTTGTTTTGCAGTGGTCAAAGTGAGGTTGGAAACTTTATATTTATTGTGGCCAAAAAATATTTCTGAGAGGACTTTTGGTCACAAAGGGAGACTACATACTCACATGGTCGGTATGGCCCACGTATACAGCACAGTGGGCAATAGAAGCTTTCCCTAAGCTTACTACAAATTCTTATGCTTCAAATGCATTAATATTTTTCAGTTTCATAAGATTAAAAAAAAATTAAATGTAACTGAGGATTTTGAAGCCATTTATCTTGTTAAATGGAATAGAATGAATTTTTTATACCTTTGTTCTACAAAAAAATCTACACCAGCAATGAAATATAATATTATGGGTTTAATATAAAAGGGTTCTTTAACATTACAAAACCAATAAGAATTATCCTGATATTTTGTTAAACATTTTACAAAAGAAATTTTTATATAATTATATGCAGAAATAAAAAAAGTGTTAAATGGGTTCACCGATGATACATGTGCAATTGAGCCATTAAAATAAGTGCCATGTTTGATGGACAGCAGCAGCCTGGGCAGCTGCTGCCTTAGTTAGACATAAATCAGTACACTAGACAATTGCTGGGGAATTTTCTGAAATAACTCACTGGGAGAGCAGGGTGTTGAAGGATGAGATTGGAAGACAGACAGCAGAATCATCATTAAATTTGAAGCAAAAAGCAGATAAAATCCGTGAAATTGCTGGTCTTCAAAAATAATTGTTAACCCAGACTATAGAATAATTTGTTTTAATTAAAATAAGCAGCTTAATTTTCCCTGGAGTCAGCAACATGAATTGTTAGGCCAGGATTTTAGACCATATTCTGGCATAAACTAGAGGGAGACTTGACACTCACTCAAGTGAAATTAAAATCCTAAAAAAGGAAATCATTACTGTTACTGATTAATTATAATGATTTTAAAAAAATATCTGTATTAAATATCTTTCTGAAGTATATTCTAGGACTGGCTATTGGGCTTTGACATCCTTGATCAGCCTTTACTGAGGAAGTGATTGCTCAGACAGATTCCATGAAATTAGATGTCAAAGCCAGTGGTCTAACCAAACTGCTTTTCTAACAAACTATTTTAAAAGAGTGTTCAGGAACTTGCTTGGATAGTCTTGTAATCAGTGACATGATACACAGTGTTTATTTCATGCACTGAACTTGCCATATTTTCTTTGCTTCTGGAAGGCACTTTTATTCAAAGTGTTCCCATAATGACAAAACCCTTGCAATTTGAAAAAATAAGTATGGTTATGCAAAGAATCAGGGATAACAAGGAAGAGATTCAGATCTGAAGAATCCTACCGCAGTTAGGAAAGGAACTAACAACCAAGAAGTTGAAAGAACAGACACATTTAGATGATTCATAGGCTGTAACCACCAAAAGTTGAAAGACCAAACAACACAATGGATGTACATGGATTTGCTTTCTTTATGACCATCACAGGAACAAACCATATCAACTTCTTGGTGCAGAAAATGGAGAGAAAATGTTACTGAGATTTGTCAACTGAATGTGCAAGGCTTATTCAGCCTGCACAGAAGGAGATCACTGAAGGTGCTGGACTGTGCCAGGCAGTGCTGCTGTCCTGCTAGGAGCAGGAAATGAGGGGAACTGGCACAAGGGAGGGCAGTGATTTCTTTTCCTTGGTGCTCAAATAGAGCTGAAGGAGCAGATGCTGCTGAACCAAGCCTTGCCATGAAGACAGAGGACTGTGTTAATGGCAAGCAACATAAACCATGGAAAGGGGCATGAGAAGCAGAACACAAGCCCTTGAAAAGCCACCAGAGAAATGTCAATAAATGTCCCAACAATAATGCTTCGTTGCACGTGTTTGCCTCCAATCAAGGTCTTGGTGACAATTGACCTACCCAGTGACTGTTCTCCAGAAAAATGCATCCTGCACCATATGTCATCCCACACAGTGAGGACTGGTTGTGAAAGGCATTACTGTAAAATTTTATTTTTCTACTTCTTGGGTACTGTGGTAGGAAAGAAGTTTGTCACAGACCATAGAGACCTACTGTTACTGAGCTTCACGGCACCGAGGTTCCCCACTTGTTGTGCTTTTCACCATGAAAGCCCATTTCCTCTGTTGAGCCTTCTTGCAGCTGTCTGGCTTGCTTGCTCTGCTTGTTGCTAGTTATTTCCTCTAGTCGTGGTGGTTGGGGTGGACCTTGTAGCAGTCTATGTCAGTCAGTGATTTCCTTAAAGAGGGTGCAGTGGCATGTGGGATCCACACAGAGTCCTTGCCACATAAAAAAAAATGAAGGTTTCCTAAAAGGAGTCTTTTCCTTTCTTAAAAAACCCTCTTTGCCAAATGTTTTGCTAATCTATGGCTTTAGCCTCTAATTAGGGTGGCCATTCACTCCGGCCATGTTGTGCACAGTGGATTTGCCTATGGTTTCCCCCACAGGGTAGTAAATACCTGAGTTTCCCCACCTTTAGGAACCCAATGATTTTCAAGTGAAATATCCCAAAATACAGTAACTAGGGACACCAATTAGGTCTATATAGGACCTCCCACTGGTCCATGTGCATCAGCTCTCCAAAGATTCCTCTGTGAACCATCCAGGGTTCAGATGGAGACAGAGGCCAGACACCCTAAAATCTCAGAGGGGAGCTGCTCTTGCTCCAGGCCATCAGCCAGATCTCTGCAAGGTGAAGGATGATTGCTTAAGCTGGCAGTTCTGAGAACTACAAATTGGTGTTGGATGCAAAGAGTTTAAAAATTTGTCTTTATATATGTCCTTATTTTTTCAGAATTTTCAACAGCCATCACCAGGCTAAATTCAAGACATAGAAGTAACAGCTCATTTAACTCCATTTCTTTAACTGCATGTTAAAGGAATAGGAATTTCACCTTTTATAGTGTTAGGGATAAATTTCCAAAGAACATTAACCCATTTTAACTGAAGTCCAGCTGTTATTTTGTCTGCTGTTACTAGAGCCAGATGATATCCAATCATATTCTTTCAAGTTATCTTTATTTATCATGGCACATTCCGTGGATATTTTCACTGCATGAACCTGCACTGTGCTTCGCAATTCCCTCCAAAATCTCAGGACTGCTTTCAAGCATAGGTTATGAAAGAAAGTTTTCCTAGTCCCCTGTTCTTATATTTTGGCCCTGATGTCCATACATGGGACTCTTAGATACACATCTGCAAACACATATACACTCATATGTATGAATATCTATATGCAGACACACACACATTAACTTGCTTCTCAAGAAAATAAAACATATCAGAGATCCTTTATCTCACCCTGATAAACAGGAAGTCACAAAAAATGGTCACATAAGTCATTGTATTGGGAGTAAAGAAGAGCAAAACCATTCTGCTGTGCAGAAGGAAAAGTAAATCCTTCAACCTTAAATCTAAACCTTTGTGTTAAGATCTTTAGTCATAAATGCAGACATCCTAATGGTTACTATGATTTTCCTTTTGGGAGGTGGGGGAGGGGATGCATGTATTTAGAGAATTTCAAGACTAATCTTAGAAATGCTTATTGTCTTAGTGACCAGCGTGGCTGCTTTTTTGCTGTGTTTTTTGTTTTTGTAGAAGCTAAAAATAATTTAATTGGTTTGTGTTAGCAAGAAATGCTTGGGTTTTCTTCTGTGCTGCCATGTGGCGTAGTCTGGGATGTGGGTTTTTAATGGCCTGAGTAGTTTGTGCTTTGTCCCCACAGTATCATCAACACCACATGCTCCAATGTACCCTCATGTTTGTACAAGGAACTGAAACCTCCAGGCACTGCAGCCTTTCTTTTAATAACTGTTTCACCTGCCAGACCTGAGTCAAAGTTAGACTATACAGCTTTCTAGTGTTGTATAGTGCTTGGCCAGAAAGCAGACTTTAAAAACAAAACTGGAGTTGTTCACATGTGCATTGGGCACTTGCCATAGCCTTTGTGATTCTGTTTTTTATTAATATTCCACAACTCCTCACACTGAACCTCAGAGGTATTACCTGTACATGTTTAAAAAAAATAATTAAAAAATATTCAGGGGAACCAGGCTCCTGATGTCTCAATTTAAAGAGGCTTATTGACAAAAGGAACTAACTGTGTGACCTTGGTGCTGAGTTAGAATTTATTGCGCATAATGATCCTGAGAAACTGAACTGCAGTTGCTTGCTTACACTGTCATCTGGAAAACTTTTAAACTTACTGCAGCAGTAGTGGAAATGATATACTTGATGCTACAGGTCCCTAAATCTGCCAGCGTCTCAGATCTGAGAAGAAAGAAAGGCAAGGATGGGAAGGAAAAAGGAACGATCACTAACCCAGTAATCAGAGAAGAAAGAAAGGCAAGGATGGGAAGGAAAAAGGAACGATCACTCACCCAGTAATCATAAATTGCCTGGCATTTTTATTGTATAGGGCTATGTCAAAGTCTGGAAGATAGGGCTGCTTGTGTCTTATCCCAGAATACGTGAAGACCTTTATGGTATGCTACTGGTTCATGTTTCTTTTGATCAAGCCAGACAGTGCTTCATGTTTTAGTCTGTAAAATTCTGGCTTCCAGACTTGCTTAAGGAGTAGATTTCAGTTCAGGAAGGAAAGTGGGCAGCGTGACAGAGCCATTTGTGTTACTCAGCTCACTTAGTGTGTCAGGGCACTGTAGAAAAGTTATCTCTTTCAGATAATGATACATTGACAAAAACTCATCTCTTCAGCTGTATTGTCTTTATATATTACAGACAAATTTTATCCACACAGTTTCTGAGCAGGAATTGATTATGAAGATGAGAATAACTTTCTGTTTTCAGTTGCTGAACCTTACTTCCCCTTCTAGATGACAGTAAAACTTCCCTTACACAAGAGTTTGCTGCTGTCTGGCACTCTTAAAAGACTGTGACTTATGTTAAAGTTTTATGTCAAAATTCATGCACTTATGGGCTTCCATTACATTCCAAATGAAAAGGCAGCAAGGCTGTTATTATGTTTGGTCCAACTGCACCAAGTTTGCTTGCTCTGTCAAGTTCCTATCATGTTTTACACCTACAACTGGAAGATCTCTAGTCATATCTTTTCAAGGGGCATTTTAAATCATGTTCCATTGAATTTATTGGCTCATTTAATTAGTATTACTAATTAAATAATTACTTAGGTATTATTTTAAAAATAAAAATTAATATTTTATTTGTGTACAGATTGGTGAATGATTTAAAATGGTTTTTTACCATGAGATTGTCCATTGAACAAAACTTAATTATCCCCATTAAAAATCTCAAGTCACTACTCCTTAAATGAAAATGGTAATTATATCAAATGAATGATAGAAAAAGTAACCCAATCTCTATCTTCTTTGAAGGCAGTAAAGGACAGATTTATGTGTAAGTGCTCAGAAGTGCAGGGAAAGTTTTGCTTTCCTCTTTGTGTGTCACTATCATCTGTTCCCAGAGAAGAGGCACAGTTATGGAGCTCCACTACTATCTCTAATTTCTGCTAGGAAAAAAAGTCATAGAATTATTAATGTTGGAAAAGACCTCCAAGATAATTGAGCCCAGCCTCTGACTGAGCACCACCACTCTAACTAAACCAAAGCACTAGGTGCCGTGTCCAGTCATTTCTTGAACACTTCCAAAAGTAGTGACTCCACCATCTCCCTGGGTAGCCTATTCCAATGCTTGATCACACCCTTTCTGTGAATTCCTTCTGATATCCGAACTGAACTTGCCCTGGTGCAGCTTGAGACTGTCCCTTTGTCCTGTCACTGGTTGCCTGGGAGAAGAGGCTGATCCTCGTACTAAAACCTCCTTCTAGGCAATTGTAGAGCGATAAGGTCTCCCCTGAGCCTCCTCTTCTCCTGATATGACTTGCACTCTAGAACCTTCCCAAGCCTTGTTGACTTCTCTGGACACGTTCCAGCCCCTTAATGTCTTTCTTGTAGTGAGGGACCCAGAACTAAACACAGGATTTGAGGCACAGCCTCACCAATCCCAAGTACAGGGGGACAATCGCTGCCTTGGTCCCGCTGGCCACACTATTCTTTATACAGGCCAGGATGTCCCTGGCCTTCTAGCTGGGAACACACTGGCTCGTGTTCAGTCATTGACCAGCAACCCCAGGTTCTGCTAGACCCCCTTCCAGTCAGTGGATGTGGATATTTAACAAACTCTCCACTTAACCTCCTGTAATTTCCTTGCAAAATGGTTACTTTGTTGTACTCTACCCAACACCTTAAAAGCTCATCTAATAACAGTCTTAATCATAGTACATATTTCTTCTAACTCAGTATCTATGCCAAATTTTCTCTGTTCTTACCCTAAGTTTTGCTTTAGGGGTTTTTATGGGGTAGGTATACAGTAACTGCAAGCAGACACAGGGCTGGCAAGGTAGAGAGGAGCTAAAGGAAACATTACCATGATAAGACACAAACTATGGATCTGACTCAGGGACCAAACTTATGAGTGAATGTTAGAATGTGGCTAGGAACTGGAGCACAAAAGCCACCATAACCAGCCAGTTAATGCCACTGGATGATGAAAACCATGCTAATTACATGTTTGTATTTGCCTTTACAGCCGTAGGAAATTTGTGGTAAAGCACAAACTGAAAAGCCAGCACAAAAACACCATCAGTATCTCCAAATGTGTGTCAGATTTTTACAAAATCATAAATAACTCATTTTTCAACTCCCCCCCCTTTTTCTTTTTTTTAAATACACTTTTCTGTCCTAAAGAATAAGAAGCCCAAAAGCTGTGGCTGATAAGTCTGTGAGCACCCCTTAATATGCAATCCCTATTGTCCTGCCCGAAGAGGAGATAGGGAACTGGTGTCAGAGCTGCTAACAGGGATCAAATGGTCCCTGAAAGTGCAGCCTGGGGCACCTTCTTCAAGCCCTGCTGAGACCTGAAGAGCATGAGCAGAAGGAGAGGGCAGCATATGCATGCTCCTGGAGGCAGCCCTGGAAGCAGAAGTTGGCCTGCTCAGCTCATCAAGGCAGAGTGCTAAGGCATGGCACAGTATTTAGTGTTGTCCTGAAACCTTGACTAATCCTCCAAAGTTTATGAAGTCAGATCATCTTGCAGGATTAGGCAGCTACCTACTGCTTCTTGAATTGTTTATAACTTTATAACTAGCTGTACTCTCAGCTACAAAATTATTTCTAGGGAAGAAACAGAAGAAGAGAGTGTGTAGATTTTGCTTCACATCCTGGGCTTTGTCTGCAGCTATTGAAAGAGGTCAGTCCTTTCTCAATAAATCAGGAAAGGCTGGGGACATATTTATAACTTCTCTTGAGATCCCCAACTTGATACAAGCTCTGTTGTTTCAGACATCTGTTGGGAAAATGGTGCAGCCAGAGTGAGGTGGTGAAGGCTGTCCTGCACTTGCTCTGCTCCCTGTCAGCCCTGTCTTTATGGATCCAAAGGAGTTGTCGTAGTGAGCAGGAAAACTCTCTAAAAAAACAGTGGCTTTTGCAGACAGACCATTACCTTTACAGCAGGATGGAATCCTTCCCATAACATATTAGGATGCTTTTGTAGGACCTGTCTCCTTCAGCTGTCTGGGCTGGAAGTGGTTTTGTTACTGTGAGTTTGAAGCTTGGGATGTTAAGACTGTGACCAGTGGCCCAAGGGATTCCCTGGGCTCCAGCCACAGCAGCAACCATTTGTTTTCTTTTGACAGACTGTGGAGGCCCTGAAGGCAGCTCAAATCCACCAGTTGACTACAAGCTACTAACCACAATTCCTCTCCTCTGTTTTAGAGAGTATACCTGACAAGAATATAAGCTCTGGAAGGCCTAGCTGTGCTTTCCCATCTATTATCTAGCATTTCACTGGCTTTTTATTTACTCAGGATTTGCCTGAAGGAGTGTGTTTGTATTTTGGCATCCCTAGAGCTCCAGCTGCAGACTTCTCCTCTGGGGATACTTAAAGGGTGAGGTTTTCAGAGGGGTGGGAGGTCTTTTGTAATTGTTTAAAGTAACTTGGGTTACGAGTTACTGCACAAGAGGTCTGCAGAAAATATGTTGTCCCTCTCTACAACTGTCAAGAAAGTGTGTATGAGCCAGGTTAGGAAATCACAGAAAGGATGTTTCATCCCTAAAGCTGTCTATGAGGGTGCTGTTTTCATATCCAAAAGCACTTCCCTAAAAGTATGGTTAGAGGGAATTTTAGATAAAATGGAGGTGGAAGAAGGACATTTCTTCACTTTTTTCTGTGTAAAATATTAAACCCTAATGGTCCATTCTGTCATCCCAGTACCTTCATCTCAGAGAAAGACTGATTAGATTGCTAACACAGAGTTCATCACCACACTAGTGCCCAAACCTTATTTTTCAAAACATGCAGGAAAGCTCCTAGAAGAGGCAGATAACTACTGTGGAGATTTGTTTTTGGACAGATGCTGTAAAAAAAGAAATCCCTCTTCCCATTTCCCAGTTTTGAGTAGATTCAAACCTTATTGAAGACAAAGAAACAATAACCAAAAACCCCAACCATATGTGTCACATATAAAGATTGTCTGTAAAGCCCCAAATTTATTTATGGATATGGTCAGACATCATGGATCCTGCCACATCTGATGTCTGGCCTCTCAATCTCTGTGAAGATTGGGGGTTTTCCATAGGCTGCCAGTTAGACAGTAATCTCCAAATTCAGCAGTCCAAAACCTGGCTTAGCAATTGTTTGCCTGCTCTACTTAGCCTAAACAACCAGGCTGGAAGGATAGTTATTATTGCCATGTGGTGTCTAGTAGGATGCCTTTTCAATCTGCTCCATGACAAATTTACAGAGGCCCTCAGCTGTGATGAACTTTTACTCTCAAAATCTTACAAAACTACTGAAGAAATCTAAACGGACTTGAATATCTTAAATAAATGGTGGCCGTCTCATGCTCAGTCTGTTGTATGCTGAAGTTAAGCCCTGCCAAGGTCAGTAGAACGTGCATCCTGCAGGGATGTGGCCTAGGCCTCACTGAGGGGTTAAGCACGCCGATTTCAGCCGGAAAAAAGAAAAAAGATGGTTGCTTATTGCCTGGGGCTTTGTGATAAACAGGTACACCTGAAAACCATTTTCTAGCAGTGCACAGCTACAAACACAATATTATTTCTAGAAACCACCCATGGCCTCAGTGCTGAAAGATGCAGAGAGGCCTCAGCATTAGGAACGTCAAGTTCTCTTGTTCCAGACTGCGGTTTCCTTACACCTTTCCATTTTGGCATAAGTTTGTAAAGCCACTCTCCATTTTTAATATTTAAAGGTTAGCTGACGCACCAAGCATATTCTTGGGAAATGGTGTAGCTGCAGTTCCAATAGGCAGAGCTGAAAGCGGGAAAAGTAACGTGGCCGTGTATCTCAAACAAATGGGGAGACAAGCTGCAGGAGCCAGGAAATACATTTTTGCCTTGCCTAGGGAGTAACTCTTACTTTCTACTTCAAACTATAAAGATGATGGCTAAAATTAGATGATTCATGTTGATTCACTACAGGATTAAAAACAAAAAGTCTCTCTGACCAAATTCTTTAGTGGGCAGGAGAGCCTTTTTTGTTAGAAACAAAAAAAAAAAAAGCAAAAGGCAAAAAGCACATACACATTCACACATGCTTAAAAGTTACTGTTTTTTACCCTGGAAAATGTGGTTTCTGTAATTGAGGGTTGTAAAAAAGAAAAAAACCTTTTAAAGCATCCCACTCGATTAGTCATTCCAGGGTGGATCAGTCTTATCATATCATGTGATGTCCAGTAATGGTGATGCAATAAAACAGATGCTGTCTGAATTTTGTACCACCAGTCAGCAGCAAAACTATGCAAATCAAACCACTGTCCTTTTCTAGAAATTCCAAAACATCCCATCTCCTCCAGGCCCTGTACTTAGTAGCCTCTGCCTTCCCAGACAAACTAAATACATGATCATTTCTTCTTCAGCAGCACATGACAAGGTTGAGTTCCAGACTACTGGGAATACAGCTCAGTGGAAATTCTTGTTGTGTACAGAGGGGTACTGTACTTTCTTGGAAAAAGAGGTGGGGAAAAATAATATTTCCATAAATTGATTGCAGTCTGGTATTCTGTACACTTTTATATTCTCTCTCTCTCTCTCTCTCTCTCTATCTATCTCTCTCTCTCTCTCTATATATATATATATATATATACATACTTATATTGTCTGGCAAGAAGTACTGTGCATAAAATCTCATCCTGAGACAGGATCAACGCACTTAAATCTTTCAAGACACTTTATAATCTGTGAAAGTTTTTACCCAATATAAAAGGATGATGACAAAATGGTACCAATTTTGTTTCTATTTTGTATATTTCTCATTGAACAGATACGTGGATACGGAAAAAGGAATGGTAACATACTGTACTGTCAAAATTAATGGCTAATTTGATTAAACAAATTTCTATTAAGCAGAGGATGTGGCTTTGAGTGACTAGCTATAATCAAGTTCTATCCAAAAAATGAGGGAAAGCCTCCAGTAAAAGTTCTACACACAAGATTTTATTGCTACAAATAGTATTAGGAACACATAGAGAAATTAATGTTAGAGATAGTGTTAGGAACACACAGAGAACTACAAGAGTGCAATCAGAATGACTAGCAGCAAGTGCAGCAGTGCCTATAAATCAGACTGAATAAATGTTTAGTATGATTTTTGCATTGAATCTGGTTTTACTTGAAAAAATGGTGATATTTCTACTAGAAGATGTATCCTGGAAGTTATTTATGGCTGAACCTTTCTTCATTCTGCAGGTAAAAACAACAAATACAGAGCAACATGGTTATCCCCCTTGAAACATTTCATTAAGATACATGTCCTACCAAGTTTTGGATGAGTTTTCCACCTTAAAAGTAAAGTTCTCTAAAAATCTCTGAAGCTACTTTGGGTATATAAATAAACCCTAGAGGGAATTTCCTCAGTGGAATAATGCACTCCATTTTCAATTGCACTTCTAAAATTCATAGACATTACTTTTATAGACAAAGAAAAGGTACCAGAGATTAATTTGATCATACAAAAATTCCTGAAAGAATGAAAAACAGAGTTTTCAAAATATGAACCCAGCTGTAGTGAAAGGACAGAATGTAATGGCAGTGGCCATGTGCAAAGTGCAATTGAGCAAAGAGCCCATTACCCTTGGCTTGCTACAGATCAGAACTGACTAGTGTACCCAAGGAAGACACAACCAGGGTCAAAAGGTGCCTTCCTAAATTAAGCTCCAGAAAGGTATGCTGCTATTGGTACCAGAAGTTTTCTCACCCACAGTGGTATGTGTACATCAAAGGAGTCTACTGAGCTGAACACACAGCTGTGGCAGAACCAAATTGCCCCAGGACTCACCCGCTGTGCTTGAGTAGCTCCACGCTCTCTCTGCAATGGTGGCCCTGTAAGGCTGAGACATCAGAAGCTTGCTGTGAGACAGAGGTGTCCACTCCAGCATCCAGTGAAGACAGCATATTGCTTGTGGGAAACAATTCAGACATTTTGAGAAGTCTTCAAGGGCTGGCCCAGGAGTGGGGCTTGGGACTCACCCTGGAAAGGCCTGGGGTAAAGTTCAGCAGTGGCTGATGAAATTGAGACTGAGGAAATACAGTGTTTGGCCACAGTAAGAGGAGTAGGGATTCTTCTGGCAGGTTTTTGATGGAGTAATAGCAGAAGAAGCCTGATTTGCAACAGAATGGCAACAAAGTGAGTTTAAGGACTAAGGACTGGAGAAGGAAACTGCAACAAAACCACAGCTTTTCACAGGATAACACCTTTTTTAACATTGATGTTTTCCCAGATTGAATATTCAGAAAGCTTCAGCAAGGCTTGCAAAAGATCCACAATGCCACCAGTTGTACCCTGCCTTTGGTTTAAATGCTCAATCCTTTCTCCACCAGCTCAACAATAATGTGTGAAGGCTGAGTCTAAGCTAGTTACAGCCTTGAGGCATTTAGGGAGTCATGTCTAGACTGGATACCCAGGAAAGGGCTGCCAATATTGGGTCTTCTTGGCCAATAACTCAACTCAAAAAATGCTGACAACCATGTGGTCCCAGACCTTGCATACAATAGACTCCCAATCCCCTGTGCCATGCTCTAGGATGGCAACTTGGAGCAACTGAGCAGAAACTGGCAGTTTTTCGAGCTAGAATAGAGGATGCAAATGGCATTTGAAAGTAGAAGAGCAGGAACTGGGACCTGTCAAATGAAAATAGAAAGAGAATTGAAATATAAAGAAAATTTCCCTCAAGACATGAATTTTGTACTGAATATTTCAATACAGCCTATGCAACGAATTGAGATCATTGCAGTCAGAAATGGATATGAAATCTTTATGTATTCACAGGAATGAGAAAGGCTTAAAAGTGCTGTGATATTATAGTCTATGGCCTTTACTTGAGACAGTCAAGACGTGCAATGGTATGACATTTAATTTGGGAACACATTTTCTGCATCTTTGGTACTTTTTTTACTTATGTTTTATTTGGGAGAAATAGTCTAGTCACATTAAACATTTATGCCTTGTGAATTTCCTCAAGTGAATTGTATGAAACCAATACAGAACAGGGGATCACTCATTCTGCTTGGAACAGGCATTAGCATGAAGGTTCTGGAACAAACTGAAGAAGTGTGCAGTATTGTGAGGCAGTGTCCCATCAACCCAGGACAGGCAGCAACGTGCTTTGTCTTTTTACTAGCACACNGGGTTCTGGAACAAACTGAAGGAGTGTGCAGTATTGTGAGGCAGTAACATGCTTTGTCTTTTTACTAGCACACTGTGTATTCAAGCAAGGACCAATTTAAAGCAGTGTTAGGCTTTGCTTTCTGACTGCAAGACTGAATACAATGAAGGAATAATTCTGGAAAAAATTAATTTAAATGCCATCACATTAAAATGATTAAAGAATTTATATGCTTCTGAACTGACCATGGAACAAGTGGGGTAAGCAATGGCAACACTAGTTTTAGTGATTCTCCTGCCTGCAACATTATGGGTGCAAAAAAGTTTCTGGAGAAGTTGTGGAATCTAGAAACATTCTGTTTGGCACAATTTGACAGAAAACAATAGTATTGCATGGAAATTAAGTGCTTTTCTAGGTTTAAAAATAGCCGGCATTAAACAGGTGGTACTGCACAGGTCCGTCACTTGGACAGTTTAATCATAGAATGTATTAATCAACACTTGTATCCTGATGTTTCCATTTCATAATGATTCAAATTGCTTGCCAAACATAAGAAAATTTAAATTCCAAAGATGATCCGATGCTGTGTCAAAGAGGAATCAATAATTTTCCAATAGGTGATATCCAGGAAATATGCTTGCTAGAATCTCAGCATGGGGCAATGATGTGTCTGTAACTGAAAGCAGAGGCCAACTTATTTTACACAGCTCTTCAGCATAATTTAGTTTTCCAACACCCAATATCTACTTTGAAGTAACCATGACTGTTTCATCCTGTTTTCTGCATTTGTAACGTTGGAATATTTACCCTTCTTCACTTCCAGCTCTCAACTGCAGAGCTTTTTAGCGACTGACACTTGGGAATTTATATACATGAAGGATATTAGCCATGAGCTGGTCATGGATTAGATTACCCATCTGTGTCTTCTGTGTGTGCAGACTCCCACAGTGCCACAGGCACAGAGGGATCTCAGGAGATCTCTCCTCAGACAAGGGTCAGAGCTGAGTTCAGACCACATTGCACAAGCCTGTGTCCTGTGTCCTTTTGGGCCTAGCCAGCCTCCAGGGTGATGCCCTCTTCTTAGTATCCTCCTCCTGCACCACAGGAGGCTACACTGAGGTCCCACCTCAGATCACCCTGCCAGGTTATTTTGGCCTTAGGAGCCTGGCTGAACAGTACTGTACTGCTGAATGCTCGGGCAGCTTTAGAACACAAACATTCACAGACTTCCTCTGTTTTTGGGCCATGCCTTCCCCATGTCTCGTATCATTGTTACTGCTCAATATCCTGGGGAAGGGCACCTCAAGGAGGGCTAAGGTAGACCTATGGATTCTCCCTGTTGACCAAAAGAATTGTACTTAAGATTGGGATGTCTCTGGGGAGTGCTAACACACCATGATCACAATAGTGGCATAGCACATGTGAACCCTGTGTGTAAGAAGAAAAGATTTCAAAGAACCAGAAATAGACAAGTTCCATTAGCCATTTTGTAAAAGTGACTTATTCTTGTTTTCCACTCTAAGAACTGTGGACTTGGACAGGCAACAGAAGAAACCTTCCCTTCCCAGAAATTTTAACCAAGCTGAATGAATTTCTGTGAGAGAGCTGAAGTCGCTGACAGTGATGGGAAAGACAATCAATGCTAGGTCGAATGCTTTGCTTTGCTGACTCAGACATTGCTCAGTTAATGCTACATTCAGTACTTGCAAGATTCCAGCACAACAACACTTGTGGCTTTCCCCACTGGTTTTCTTCACTGAATATCCACTCCTGGTAGGGCTGAAGTGGAAACAGGGGAAGAGAGGCATGCATCATCAGATGCAAGTAATATGGACCCCCACAACTGAGCTTGTGATCCTTCATAAAGTACAGGAATAGATTAAAAACTAGGCATGAATAAATTCAAGCTGGAAAGTAGGAGCTGTCTAACTATTAGAGTAAGAGGATCTTGTAACACCCTTTTCATAGAAGCCGCGGGAGGTAGAACAACATGATTATGTTTAAGATAATCATTAAGATAATTTAAGATAATCATTTAAGATAATTTAAGTTAAGCAACTCTGTGCTTGTGAAAGGGAAGTGAGTAATGCAAGGACCTGAACTTTGTGGTCCAAGAAATCTTAGTGCTCCTTTGATAGGTAGGAAAGGTGAATTTAAGAAAACTGCTTATTCATACAGAGAAAACCAAATTAATTTCCCTTTATTTTGTAGATGATTATAATGGATTCATGTAATGTGAGTGAGTGAGGAAATACTTGTATCTTCAAATGTGGAGTACTCCTCCAAAACAAAGAATGCAGCTACTCCATTTTTTAAAATTTGACTTGTGGTTAGTGAAGCCCTGGGAATATTTTCTTTGCCTAATTAAGCATCAGTTATTTTGAAATGTTTGATGAGAAGTCATGTTTCTGGGCTCTTTGTTTTTTACAAAATATCCCAATAACCAAACCTTTCAAAAGCAGATGTGTTACACATCTGCTATTGGGTAAACAAGTCTTGGATTTTGGGGTTTGGGATTTCGTGACTGTTTCTGCCACAACAGCTACCAGTGTTGAAGACACATCATGAGGTTTCAGTCTGGCTCATACACACATATAAAATCCACAAATGTTAAAAATCTGACTGCCAGAGCACTTACCCTTGTCTCTCATACTGCTAGCCCTGGCCCAATTTAAGAAGGGCTGCAACAACCTCCCCATATTTCTGTGTGAGTGCTCAACCAAACCTCTTTCATGTCTGATGGATCTTCCCGAGGGTGGTCTGCAGCTGCTGGGCTGAAAATTGGTGATACGTGTCTTATCGTCAGGGTGCGTTTTTGGAAATTGAATTTATTTCCAATATGAAATACCAGTCAAGATGGTCCTTCTACAGAAGGTCTAACTGGTTGCTGTTCACCACAGTTATTAATTACTTTTCTCTGCCTTTAGTTGTCTGTCGAGCCAATTTAATTTCCCATAGTCGTAGATTTTGTGGGCAAAGCAAAAGCAGTAGGTGTCATACATCTTAAACACAGCACTCATAAATAAGCTAGAGAAGCACGGTAAAGACAAACGGAAGATTCTGGGGTGGGGCAAAGCTTCTAGAAAACCACATAATCTGTGGAGTCAAAGAGATGCAGTGAGCAGAGTTTCACAGGGATTTAATTTGAGTCTGATACGATGCAGCATTTCCTGGTCTTATTCTATCTCAGAGATAGAATAATTGTACTAAAGGTGCAAATGACACCAAGCTGGGGAGAAATGCCAGATTAGACCTCAAAGAAATCTTGCCCTATTGGAAACATGTAATGGAAACAAGATGAAACAAAACGTTTTTCTACCAGGACAAGTGTGGAGTGTGCAGAAACTGAGTGGAAACAAAGCAGCACACCAGTAGGAAAGGGCCTACAAGCTGAACATGAGTCAACAGAATTGTAAAGCAATAAGAAAAGCAAAAATTGGGCTCCATAGAGGATGACCAATAAGAGACACGGATGGAAAAGCCCAAGCATTGTGCTACAGCACAACCACAGCTGAAACTGTGTCTAGCTGCAGGGGCTTGCACATTAAGAAGGGCATAACTATTCGGAAAGAGTACAGAGAAGAGTAATGACAAAGAGCATGAGACTGGAAAATACAGTATTGGAAGAAAGATTGGATTTATTTGTGTTTTTTCTGAGGAAGGAATGGCTAATCAGGAACATCACAGGTTTCCAAACCAAGAAAAACTGCTGATAAGGTGAAGAGAACAATCATTTTTCATACACACAGGGTAAGAAAAATGTCTATGGGTTGAACATCAGCTAGGACACTCCTAGGAGCATGGGAAACAAAGAATGAGGTAAATGACCAGAGGAAAATATTTTGGAGACTGCTAGGAGCAGTCTGATTAAATGCTGATCAGGAATGATGCAGCTAGAGATGACCCAATCATAGGAGCAGAGATGAGTTAGACAGACCACTGAGGTGGAAATCACTGACCTGAACAGTTGAAAATATGGGTGATGGCTCAAAACTATTTTAAAAATGAGCTCATGCCACTTCAAAGAAACTACAACTTCACAGCTCTTTTTCATGGCTGCCTGGAAATTCTGGGCAGTTATACTCTGGGGAGATGGGGCTGTATGATGCCACTTGACAGCAATTGACAGAAAGCATGGTTTAATGCTTGGCAATAAAAAGTTTTATTGTCCAGTTTAGTCACTCCTTACCATTGCAACATCACCAGGACAGCAGTACTCTCACAAGTCTTAGCTTGCAGTATTTCACCTTAAGACAAAGAGAAACAGTGAAAAAGAGATATGAGTTTAGTTTGGATTGGTTTACATTGAAGAGTACATGCAAATTAAGGTACATAGGCAAAGAAGGGCACTGAACTGCACAGAAATATGCTTCCTAAATAACTTCAGGGGCTGCCATCAAGCATTACCACCACTTTGGGTATGTTCAGTATGCTTGAGTTCCTTTCAGGTACCATTCAGGTTTCTCATAAAAATTGCAAGTCTTTGGGGATTACAGGGAAAAAAGGTTCAAGATCAAGATCTTGTGCTCTGCTGACCCAGGTAATCAAAGCTAGAGCTGCTCACAGCACTCTTTGTGAGCTACTGTTCCCAAAGGTTTTGTTAAACAGGGCTCTCTCATATTGTGAAAGGACCAAGAAGGGGGCATTTTCATAAGCCCCAGAAACACATCTTTTGAGCCATGGTTATGTGAAAAATTATATGTGACACATAGTGAAACAGTGTCCCAAAAGAGTAAATGTGCACAATGAGGTAACAGTGCAGTTCTTTCTATCAAACAGCTTTTGATAATGACTTGGGACAAAAAACAGCATCAAAAAACTGTGGGGAGTTGATGAGGAAAATAACACATCAATAACTTCTGATTAAAAATACTTTGATGCTGCATATACCCACTATTCTTTTATTCTATTTTGATGGTTTTACACATGAGCTGTTTTTCTGAGGGCTGAAATTGCATCTTTGTTGAAAATTTGTTATGAATATTTACTCATCAAAGTTTTACAAGAAGCATCTTTGAAGTTTGACCTCCATAATGACTATAAAAATCCTGAAAAGACAGAATCCAATCTGAGTGTTATCAAAAGTTGCACAAAGATACAGCAACATGGAAGGATTGAGGTTAATCACAGAATTATATAGTCTTGTGGTCTTCCTCATCCATTATACCGGAGCAGGCTGCTACAAGACAGATGAAAGATTTCCTGAGTGGTGTTAGCTTCAGTGTCAGCAAAATCAGCAAATTACATCCTGCAGAGGAAGGTATTGCAGAAGTGGTCAAGATACTAAAGATCTAACAGATTTACAGAGCTGCATAAGCAGATTTTTACTTAAGATTTCTGGACTGAGAAGATGTGCAAATCCCTGGAATGCTTTCATTGCAACCAGATGGTACACCAAAGGGGAAATATCAAGTGTGAAACCATTAAGAGAAGAGGTCAAATATCATCCATTGAGGTGGTATGTTTAGTAAGCCTGTGTGGGAAGAAATTCAGAAGTCTCTGTGAGGTGGCATTTAATTTTCAATTTAAAGAAAATTATAATGAAGATAATGATGGAAAAAACCCATTCACTTCTTGCACTAGCAAAATCATGCAAGTTTTTTTGTTGTCTAAACAACAGTTTCTTTAATGAATAGCACCTTCTATATTCAAGTATTGCAATTTTCCATCTCTTTGATGATTAACAGAATGAGGCTGATAAGAGTCTTTCAGCCCCTTAATGTACTCTGTCTCCTAGATCTTAAAGTGGTGGCCTCTTTTTCCCTCAGTTCTTTCAGAACAGTGAAACCAGAAAATTATGTTCATTGTAGTGTCAGTACTGAGTTTGGTGTATTTAAAATTGTTAATGGAAAGAAACCTTATTTCACAGAGTAAGAAGTTTGAGGTGATGTGAATAATTTTTACTTGGGCATTTATGCCGGTTTACATTACTGGTAACAGTAATAATCCCTCGACTGCCCTCACTCAATGCTTACAACTTGAGAACATTTTCGTACATTACATGACAATTTCTGCTGACTTTATTCTCCAAACATCAAGGCATGACGAAAATTGTTTCATCAGCTTGAAATCTGACAGTCATTAGTCTGAGTTTCAGACCAACAAAAACTGGAAAAGTGATGATCAGAAGTGCATAGCCTTCCAGGCACATCTGGGACACTTCTTTTCCATGTAACTTTTTGAACTTGCTGCAGTGCAGTTCCTTTGGGGAGCTCCTTATGTATGAAAGGCTTATTTTCCTTTTCTTTTCTTTTCTTTTATTTTGCAATAGTAATTTAAAAAAATATCTGCAAAGAGTATTGCCTTGTTTACAAATGGGATGCTAAACCAGCAATCATTCATGTAATCTGCCACTGTAGATTTGGGAAGCCAAAAAAGAGTCTGAGTTAGCCAGGTCTCTGAGGTCCCAAATTGCACTTATTTTCCTGAAGTCATGCTGAGCTCAAAAGGAATTTATCTGCCTAAATAATTTTTCTTGATTTTGTTGGTAAAAGCTCCAGACTTTTTAAAAACCATACTCTGGAAATCTAAATTAAAAATCTTAAAATTTTAAAATTAAAACTTTTAAGAAATCATCCTCTAGAAATCTAAAAATCATACTCTGGAAGACCTACAAACCCATCTTTTTATATTAGCACATAAAACCATCTGCAGATAACATGCTAGTAATTATTTGGATAGCAGTAACACTATCAGACAATAAATTCTTTGTCACAATTTCAGTTAAAATAATCCCCTTCCTCAAACCAATGCACATGGAATTTTAAAAATAAATAAATAGACCTCTGAGTGAGAGTTTTAATGCCTTACTTGGATATGCTACATTTCTCCATAGGAATCTGAAGGTAAAGCCCTTTCCTGTAATGGATGGAAACAAATACAGACATGACAAACAGAACGATATAAAGTGACAAGCTTCTCTAAGTAACTGGGAAGAAAAGGGTACAGAGAGTAAATATTTTGTTGTCTTAAAGTTGGTTTGAAGCAATTCTTGAAAATGTTTTATGCTTTAATAATATGGCTGGGGGAGTGGGGATTTTTTGCCTAGAATAAAACTGGAAGAATGATTCACCACATGTCTGCAACTGTTCCTTGATCCCAGTTAAGTTTGACACCACTAACACCTATGAGTCAGCAGAGGCTCTTCAGGATGTGCTTTGTCTGCCCTGTTTTGAGACTGTTTCAGTAGGATCTTTACCCAAGGCTGGAAACTGGCTCTCAGCATTGCCTATGTCAGTTTTTCCTACCCACTATCAAATACCACCAGCCTCCACCAAGAGAAGGGATCTATTACTACAGCCCATGATCTCTGCACTACAGCTGTACTAGTCTATACTTTACTGTCTACATCCAGGACCTCAATATTGTTTATCATCTCTCTGTAGTCAAGATAAAAGATGTTCCCATAGAGACTTTGGGGCACAATGTTGAAGATGAACATCTGGAGTGGTCAACATAACCTGAAAAAAGACAGCCGTCATAACCAGCAGTCATGCCATGGGAAGATTTTTTGTGTCCTGCTTGGAGGCTCCTTTATTCTCCTTGAATATTCATGTGCTCTGTGCTTAAATTAAAAAATAGTTCTGCTTCCTAAATGATATGATGTAATTTGGGGATTTGACAAAGTAGAAAATAAGGGAGTTCTTCAATGTATGATGCCACATTACAATCACATCTTGTCATCTTTGTTTTGATTGGTTCCAAGATTGTTCAATTTCTGAGCTGCTATAGCTTTCTATCTGGACTTGCCTTACAACTCCTCAGACAACTGTTAGCACATTTAAATTTTTGGCTACTGGACAGGCATCTATCTTCTGGAGCCATTTGCCAAAAAATGTCATGAGAAAATGAGAGTGGGAATACTTGGAAGCACATTTATGCAGAATTAGAATATTTTGCAGTAGATCTCATGACTTCTTTCAGTTGTATACCTGCACCTAGTTGCTTGTTGATTTTGGGTTTTTTAGGAGGTGAGACAAAGCTCTTAATTAATCTCTTACTATACAGTGTTATCTATACTGCAGAGAATATATTGCTCTGCAAAACAAAATAATTAAAATAATTTCTGAGAGCCATTTTTCTCCAGATTCAAGTACCAGCCACCACCTGCAATCAAAAATATTTTATATATATGTCATTTGATCTCCTTGGAAAAGAGATGTTAGAGAATAATATTACCAAATAATTCAATATATGTAGAAGCAAGATTTACCAATAGGCACAGCAATTCAGCAAAATGTCTGGAACAGATGACATGGTTTTTATGCAAAAGCAAGTATGGATTCGTCTTCCAGATTTCACTTCAAGGTACTCATTTTAATGTGAACTGATGGACAGTGCTAATGAACAGTACAGATAAGAAAGATTTCAAATAAATCCTTATGTCTGTAGCACTTGCTCTGTAGGTATTGATTGTAAGAAGTTGACACTTAAAGTAAGACCAGCTTTGGGAATACAGAGTAAGGTGTTTAGGAGACATTTGGTAGATGCTTAAAGAACTCAACAAAGCTCTTCAGAGGAAAGATTATCTGCTAAAGTTTTCATTCTGCAAAACCTTGTGAGTAGTTTTCCATTCCAGTTGGTCTGAGTAAGCAATATCTGGCAGTGATATCACCTGGTAAAGCAATGGTTAAGGGGTTACTTAATATCCATGTCAATCACATAAAATCATTCCTGCTGGAGATCACAAGTTTCTAGTGAAGATGAATTTTTGTTATCAGCTATTTACTTTGGACTGACTTACCATGATGCACTTCATCTACACCTGATGATTTTCCTGAAGTGGAAGACAGCACAGGATTCAGAGCACAGCGGGATATGGAAGGCAACATCTTCCCATGGTACATCACGTCCATCTACTGGGAACCAAAACACTCATCTGCTGAAAGTTTTGTCATATTGGCCTGTAACAGAGTTGTAATTATTTATCTTGGTCTCTGGCTCTTCTTGTGGCATTTATTTTACAGTCATGGTAAGAATTGTGTTCCTGTTCACTGATAAAGGATACAGTTTTCCTGTGGAGACAGGGAAAAATCCACTGGCACTGAAGGTATGGAGCAACTGTTGCATCTGACTTCAGGCTATACAGAAATGCTTTAGCTGATGGTTTTTTATTTATTATTGACTGAACAAAAACAGTATCTCTAGAACAGATTATTTACTTTTTAAAAATCAGCACAAACCCCCCATGTTTTTGTAATGCTTATGTAATAGATTTTTATTTTTATTTTTTGTTTTTAATTGACTTCAAAATTTACAATCTCAAAGGCCTACATTGAGCACATCCTTCCCTGCCTGAGTTTACACTTCCCTTGAATTCCATCATGTCTTAAAAAATGAGGGAAAAGAACATCAGTTTCTACCAGTTAAGCTCTCTTTAATTCAAGAATTAAAAAAAAACCAACTAAAAATGACAAATATATTGTTATTTTAAAAGTAGGTATAAGAATGAATTCCATATTGCTTGCTCACCACTTGTAGACTTGACACTCTTAAATTTTCTTTACAATCTCCCGGAATTATAACTGTAAAAGGTTAAATCTTTACCAAAGCACGGTCTTACAAGAAAAATTGAGGTCAAATTAAAAATAATATTGTTCCTGCACTGCAGTCAGGGATTCTTGTACTTCTTCAAGTCCAGTTTCTCACCTCTCTACTCTTTTAGATCTTTGAGAGGAAAAGATTGGAAAGGTGGTACTTTGAGAAAAGTTCTTTTAACCTTTAAGGTAACTTTGCCAGTGTTGTAATTGCTGTTCTCTGAAGTTGTACTATGTGATAACTAATTTGTAGGAAGTTTTGGATGTCCCAGAGTTAAAAATACTGGTTTTGTTAAAGCAGAAGACCTCATATAATAGCTAAATTTGCAGAACAAAAAGATTCAACAAACTGGTTTGTTTTCAAAGTGTATGTAAAAATAAAGTTTAAATATTATCAAAAGGTTATTTGAGAGGAATTAAAAAGTACTCCTGCCAAAAAAGAATACATTTAGAAGCTGAACGTCAATATTTAAAGTTCTTATTTTTTAACTTTCTTAGCAGAGTCTTTTCAGTACAAACAAAGATACTCTATAATTAGCCATCCACTCGGACAGTCCTGTTGGATTTTTGCTCTCATAATTCTGAAGAATGATCACAAGTCTACATGAAGGAAGGCAATATTTTAATATCCCAAAACTTATATAAGAATGATGGAGGTGAAAGACTTATTCCATTAGAGGGTCCTATATTTTAAAAATAAATGGTCTTTTAAATGATGCACAAGAATTTCCTTTCAGACTGGTCTTGTGAAACGTAGTGGCTTTGTCTCTGTCGTGGTTTGGGTTGGAGGCCTTTTGGTAAATAATAATTTTTTTTAGTTCTTGTCCAATTATTCCTTCAGATGAAGTCTAATCTAGGGTTCCTTCTGGGGTAACAATAATATTGCAGTAAGTGCTCTGTCTACAGTGCAGAAGGAAATGGATTTTAGGAAAAAACATTCAGCTACATCTAACTTTTGCTGTCAGCTGATCTGCAACTATTTTTCTGTCCAAGTGGGCCATTAAAAGGACTTCTAATTCAGTATTTTATCAGTCCATAAATCTCCTTATAATCCTGTTGACAGGTGCAGTCCTTGAGGGCATCCCCAGCAGCCTGGGGATATGCATGTCATTGCCAGCCCTTTTTGGCCAGGTTACAAACCAGCAGAGGAGAGGAAAAAGCAACCCTTCACAGGGTGATTGGAAAGTGCACATTGTCAGGGATGTTCAGCACTTCATTTTTCCTTTAAAATGATGTATTAGTTGTGGTACTGACAGGGGAGACACTTTCTGCAAGGACTTGTATCATTCTTCACATCTTGTACAAGCTTTCTAAATCTGGGATGATAAATACCCACAGGCTCCATTGCAATTCTTTTATTCCTATCTGCAACCATAGCACAAAGCTGCACAAATACTGTTGCTGCACTGAAGAGTTTAAAAACAAAATGTCAGTAATATGAGTTAGAAAATGTGTCTGTTTTGTACACAGGGACAAAAATTCACAGGCATAAAGAGACTAAAGATGCTCTTGGTTTCTTCCCTGTCTGAGGATGACTTATCTACCCTGGCCAGAAAATTTAGGGCTAGAGTTCAGTGCCTTGTATTGTACAGTACGGCAACTTGCACATAGAAACTCCTTAGGTCACTGGGGAAAGTGAAAAATAAATTTGAAGAGAATTCTTGATTTCCCTAATTATGTACCCAGGTTATTTACTTAGTTCAGAGGCTGGTGAATGCTTTACTTTAGCACAATCAAAATAATTCCATATTAAATTATTAGTTAGGAATTCAGAATGTGAATTTACTGAGGTTATGTTTGGAGAACCCGTTTAGGTTGAAAACTAAAATTTGCCTGACTTTTCCAAGTCTCTGTTCTCCATATTCCCAGGAGGCTCCTTACATACCATATTTTTTTCCTTTTTAAAGGTATCCATCAATTTTGAATATTTTAATAAAAAAATAATCACAGCTTTTACAGCTTTGATTTATCCAATGTTCTCAGGTTATTTAGGAAAATCTGTAGAGACACTTAAGAAGTTTGCCTGTAGAAGTAAAAGGCTTTCCCCAGTCTAAACCATAATCTTTTCTGCCAGCTGCATCCAAAATTGGAGTATTTGCTGCAGAAAGTTGAAATTTCAGAAGATGTTGCTCAGTATAAATGACAGTGAAAACAAGTCAAGTAAATTGAAATGATTTTCCTGTCTTCTGAAGGTGATCAACTCTGATGACCACATTTGTGTTTTGTGATATTTTGAAAATGTCATTTGAATCTAGAAGACCTGACTTTTTACCAGTGTTTCTAAAAATGCAGCTGGTGCTGTTTAAGTTGTTTCCAGGATAGAATTATTCATAAAGATCCTCCAATAAGAGACCATAAATTACTCCTCATTTTACAGTCTGTCTACCGGTTTACCACACTGTCTGGGGACTTCATCTATCGCAGATGCCTCTTCATTCTTTTATGTGACAAAATAAGGTTCCCTCCTGTAATAGAGCAACATTTCATTCCCAAATTCCCTTGAAAATTAGACAGCTTTGTTTCAAAGGAAAAATGGCAAATACTGTAAAATGCTGAAGAAAATGTAAAAAAGTCTTCAAACCTTCAGGTTTTTTGGAAATTAACTTGCCATGTCCTCCATTCTTTATATGACCTTTTTAAACACACTTGAGGGATACTTAGAAGGGGACTTAGAAGTGTAGGAGTCAATAGTCCCGACTTTTTAACATCTGCAGGTGAGACAGCAAGAGTGGCAAAGACCAACATTTCGACACCTAAATACCCTTGGAGGAAGAGGAAGCTGCTTCCCAGAATCTTGAGCCCCAGGAGCTTTTGGTGCATACCAGAACCAGCAGTTCCCTTCAGTGGTGAGATCAAGAGCTACCTGGGTGGGTAATTGGCACCAATCCACCAAAGTACAGATATCCTGTCTGAGCTGGCACATACAGCAGGCAAAGGAGGATATCCTTCACTCTGGTTACAGATTAGATTCAGCCAGGATCTCTGAGGTGCTCAGGGAAACATCAGAAAGCAGCAGATGAGATTTGCAGCTAGGCAGATGCTAGCATAAAGGGGGGGGGAACCCACTGTGTGAGCAGTGCAGCCCCGAGAGAGAGAAAGTTTCATCCTTGGAGATGCATTCTTTGGAGAATCTCAAGACATAATTAGACATGGCTCTGAGCAACTTGAATTCCTTTTGGAGTTACCCATAAATTGAGCAAAACTCATTCTAAGGGTCACCAGTCGCTTCCAGCCTCAGCTATCCCATGGGAAAATGACTTTCAAGTAAGACAGCCAGGTAGGGTAGATGTGCAAAGACTGAAAAAAATATTCTCATGCCCTTCAGAGAAATAAGGTGAAAGGAGAGAAATAGCTTCAGAAGAGAGGTTTAAAACAGAAATCTTGTTCAGATACTCTTGTTCAGGTACTCTATTTTCTATACTATAGAAAATAATCTGTAAAATTCTCTCAAGGATGTACTTTTTGCAACATACAATGAGAAATCAGTTGGCCTTTGAAAGGATTTAGTCCTTAAGTCAGCAGCAAGTTGACAATCGGTAGTACTGAGCAGTTCATTCTGACATTGTGGGTTTCATTTTCATTTAAGAGAAAGTTCTTGCTACAAAACATTCACATGTCTGTAACAACGTTTAAATGAGTGTTTAAGTGTATAAGTTTAAATGAGTGCAATTTTTAAAAATCCTCAAAAGTACTACCTTTTTTCTCCAAGAATTTTTTTCAAAAGTAGCTTTGTCTTTACTTTGCATGTTTTCTCACAGAGAAAAAAACACCATTGTAGTAAAATAGGATGACATAAATCTATTATAAAGTTCAGTGATTAACATTTTAAGGCTGAAAATATTTTGAAAAGACAGGCAATCCTCTCCTATACTACAGTATAAACAAAGCTGCCACAGTCTTCAAAACTAACATAAGGCTAGGCTTTATGAACATCAGTAGAGGCTTTCTAGTCGTCTGCTACATATGCAAACACAAATTATCAGTTTTCTGAATTTAAAGTTCTACTTAAAAAAGAAGACAATGCTTGGTAAAATCGTGACTTAAATGAAAATTAAAAACTTGACTCTATGAAAGAGTCTATGAGTAATGATTTTTTATACTGCTTAGGTTTAAAATTCCTCAGAAACAGTGGTTAAAATGGTTTAAGTGCTAAATTACAAGTTAGCTTTCCAAACTAAATCAACTGGATGTTACAGGAGATTGCAAATCAAAGTTTGCATCTTTCTCTTGAGACACTGGTCCAAAGCCTGTTGAATTTAATTGGAATCTTTCAAGTAAATTCACTTTGGGCTTTGGAAGAGAAACAATATGTAAACACTTTTGACTTTATAATCACTTTCTACTCCCATGCTGGACAGGCAAACAAAGGGGAAACTAATAATTGGATAAAAGCTTCTGACTGTTGTGTCTGAGGGGAAGTAGTGACACGTGCTAAATATCCCATTTCAGGGCTCTGGTAAACAAAAGTTCACAAAATCTGCAGAAACAGCCACCTCTGCTGCAGTAGGCATGGTCCACCCTTTCAGGCTGTAGATCTTACAAGGCCAGTGGGTCATCCTTTGCAATAGCAAAGTCCTTCCTTGTGTCTGTCCCAAGCCTCCTGCAGCCCCCTCACTCCCACAGTAAACATATTCATAGGAGAGATCTGTGATGTGCCCAAGGTTTACACTCTCTTGCTGGTACCTCTAGGTATCTGTATGCTGAGTTTCACCTCTTTGCTTGGCATGTTTGCACTGCTAATCCTGATCCAAATATTTCCAAGTCTGAAGCATAGTCATACATCTCACTGTGGAGCATGACATTCTTAGCCCTGTCTCATTCACCCACTTGCAATGTGCTTTGAAGTCAAAAGGCTACCTGAAATGAAGATATTTTTGGTGCTCACCTGTCTTGTAGGTACTGGTATCATACAACAATCATCAGATTTCCAATTCTTTTCCTTTTGCACCAACACAAACCAATTTTCCACAGGCAAAAAACCCAAAGCATAAAGGGAAGCTGGACAGAAGCTCTGGAGAAGCCAGATGCTGCTGCTGGGAGCAAGGAAGCCAGGAAGCCAGGCAGGAGTGGCCTTTATTGCTTATGGGAGATGTCCTCCCCATCCACAGTCCATGCACTGCAACCCTCACCTCTTGATCAGCACTTTGTATTTACACAGAATTTTACATCAGTGTGGAGAAGGGTTGAGAATACTTTGGGTGGCAGGGTCAGAACTTGGCAAAGAATTTGCATCAACTCCTGCTAAAACTTCTGCATTTGCTAATCTACTATACCTCATTGTGTTGAAAAGTGCATTAAATCACTAAACATTTTTACATGACTGGAGGCTACCAGACTCCATGCCAGGCATCTGAATCCTTTAATGGCAAAATTGCAAGTTTAAGACTGTGCTCCTGTCTGCTCCTGTAACAATGAGATGGTTTCCCAAAAGACTTCTGGAGATCTAGATCAAAATAAGTGGCAGTTTTGGTTAACAGATGCTCCAATGCAGTTCAATAATTTTTGAAAACCTCTGCTGCAAAATGACTAGCTAAGGCACTGAAACACACTCCTGATCCTGCTTCTGTCACAACAAACATTTTTGCAGCAAAGCCTGAGCCCTCCCTTCCGCCTGCTGATGAGCTAGCAGCTATTTGGCCCCTGTGAAAAACTTATGCCCTCTTTCCTGATACAAAATTGCTGGTTTGGCTCCTTTTGCTCACTTTGATCTGAAATTGAAACAAAGGGTTGGGGTGCAAGGGAACAAGAGTATCTCAGAGCAAAATTTTGGTATAGTACCATTTGATTATTATGCATGATCTCTAAATATTAAATACAATTCTTAGCTCAATGTAAGGTTTATTGTTTTGTTATTGTAGTTAACATTTTACTGTAGGAAACCTGAGTTGGTACCTCTGCTTCAGTGAAAGGATATCTATGATAAACGTTCCTTTCCCAGTTTCCTAATTTACCCATTCCTAAAAAGCCTTTACAGACTGATGGTTTTGTGCAGACCTGGACTAAAATTGTCAGTGTAAAGTAATCTATATGATGAAAAATATGTAATTTACAACCTGAAACTAAATTTATGTTGCTTAAAACAGCTATTTTCCAGGTTAGCTGTTGGAGAGGCGGAGGTGCTAAAACGAACTACAGCCTAGTTCCACTCATTATGAGACGTTAAGGCATGAGACAGACACAAGACTAATGTGGAAAAGTGGGGCTATAACTTTACTGGAAGTAGAAAGCTGGCCATAGTCAAGATGCTCTCTGGGTTAATACCTCTTATGAGTTTCTTGTCCTTGGATAAAACACCAAACCTAAGTTAAAACCTCCTCCTTGCTTCAGGAACACAGCCAGAGAGATTAGGCTGGGTGTCAGGACCTACCCCCAGTTGATCATGTTGCTCAACAGAGCCACATGGCAAATGCTCTTCTGCTGCAGGGCAAGATCCAGACATCTCTGCATGAAGATTGGTCCTTGACAGTGAGTCCTGCCTTAAATATTAGCTTACATATTAGATACCTGCCAGTCATGCTCTTTGGAGCTGGCTTTTCAGTAAGATAAAAGCACCCATAGCATCAAAGAAAAATTTACACTCATTGACACTGGGCACGCAGTCAGAAGAATGCTGTCTGGGCAAAATACAAAAGGCAGCAATAAAACATCCTGCTGCTGTGAAGCTTTCCCATCCAGCCTCATGGAAATCAGCCTAAAGCCAGAGAATCCTGTCTGTGAAGGAGGTGGAAAATTTCACAAAGTGAGGAAAACTTGAACCTTTGTGAAGAATCTGGGTTCACTCTCCCAAGCGCTGCAATAGATGATAGCCCTGCACATGGCATAGGACCTTGTCTCATCCGATGGAATGTGACCATGGGATGTCTTGCAGCATCTTTACCACCTCCCTTTCCTAGGCAAGCCTAAGGAAAGGAAAATCCCTTTGGGAAACTTGTCCTCTTTGGCATGCAGGAGTGTCTAACCGTAAGTTGCAAAGAAACAATTGCATACTCACTGACAATCTAACACTGTAATTTTAGGGGCTTTAACCCACTCTTGTTATATTTGGGAGAATTTTTCTTGACATTTGGATGTTTGGGGCTGGTGAAACAGCCTCAGTGGATGATATTTGGTGGATATTCTATGGATATTCTATGCAAGGTAAACCAACAAGCCTGAAGCAGCTGGGGCTAGCCAAGTCCTCTTCCCTGTTGTGCAGACTCACGATGCGCCAAGGAAGCTTCATAAGTGGAGGCTCAAAGGTGAGAAGGCAGTGGGGGGAGATGAAATTTTGGCTGCCCATTTCACAACATTGTGAATTACTTTTAACATCCAGGAGGAGAAAATACAGAGAAAATCTCTCCCTGCATGTGCAGGATGGTAAACATGAGGCCTTTCTACGGAAGCCCCAACACGTTGTGGCCCTTTATTTGGATGCAACTTGTCTCCCACGCCCTCACTGCTGGTGACAAATACCCCCAAATTTGTCCCAGAAGTGTCATACCTGGCCATGTGGAAAAGGACAACTGTCTGCTGTGGAAAGAGCAGCAGATTGAGTTGTGGTTACTGGTACTGTCTGCGGCTGAGGGCTTGCTAATGGAGTAGCCTACATCCAGCCTTTAGAGATGCTCCTGCCTTCCAGAGGTGGCTGGCAGATGTTGCTGATGTCTTTGGCTGCCCTGAGTGTCCCTCATTCAAGGTCCTGCATGGAATTCCTTCCTCTGCCAAGTGGTTAAAAAAAAAAAGGAAAAAAGAAGAAAAAAAAAATTAGACTTACACTTAAAAAAACAGTTTGGAAAATATGTTGCTTAAATTCAACCCCCATTTAAAAAAAATTAGTTCAAGATGTTGTCACTTCCCGAGCCAGGAGACATTGGGAGCACAATACAGGAAGCTTGTCCAACCCCTGCACTGCTGTTGAACAGGGACAAGTTATTATAGTGTGGGTGAGATTAAAAAAGGTTCTGAGCACCCAGACAAAATTTTCCTTTGTCTCTGTGCAGTGTGCGTGTAACTCAGTCTGTGACCTGCATTGACCAGGGGATGGAAAAGAGGCTCAAGAGTTTTACCTCTATGAAGTCATTTGTTTCAGACAAATTGCAAACAGCAACACAGATCCATCTGTGGTAAAGACTATTTCTTCCATGTTGTTAGTGGGATGTTGCTAAACAGGGCTGCCACAGACACCCTTCACCCCACAGGCCACCCTCAGGAGATCAAACTGTCATGGAGAGATGCAGTAGGATGCTGATGCCAAGCAATCATAGAATCATAGAATGGTTTTAGGTTGGAAATGACATTAAAGATCATCTTATTCCAACCTCCTTACCTTGGGCAGGGACACCTTCCATTAGACCAGGTTGCTCAAAATCCCATCCAACCCGGCCTTGAACACTCCTGGTGATGGGGTGACCATAGGTTCTCTTGCAACAGGTTCCAGTGTCCCACTACCCTCACAATAAAGAATTTCTTCCTAATATCTGATCTAAATCTACACTTACCCTAATGCAGAAGGAGCACAAGTCAGCTGTGAGAGACACAGAAATAATTAAATAATTTAAGAACTGTGCTCTGTGTATCTGTGTGTCTGTGTTTGTGCTTGTTTGGGTATGATACACACACCAAAAGCACTGAGGTATAAAGATTCCTGTTATCTATATTCTGTTACCATAATATCTGTGTTCCAGTACGACCATGCAATCACATTCACAATTTATTTTAGAACTGGGAAAGGAGAGGAGGAATAGCTTTTTTCTCTTTAGCACTTCAAGATCAGATCCAAATCTCTTTAAAATCAATGGACATTTTTCATTAGGTTTCAGCACATGCCCTAGCTGCAGTAGAACAAATGGGGATTATTATTTAGGCAGATAAACTTTCCATCACCTTTAACTAGCAGTAAGTTTCAGTGTGACAGAGACATAACTCATATTTGGGGGTCAATACATTGCTTGCTAACTCTCTAACAACACTGAGAGATACTTGTTTTTGGAACTGTACATTTCAAGGAGAATGGGAATATGCAGTGCATAAGCTGTTGCTTCCAGAAGCCCCTAAATTTTCTTCCTTTTCTTTTTTTGTTCCTCATTTCCTTAGCTTCAGCTTCCTCTTTCTTTGATTTACCCTACGGACTTCACTTCACTGAGGCAATGCTCAGTGTATGGAACATGAACTTCAGGTTGAGTTTCTTTGTTTAAAGGCAACTCAAATTTGACCTTTCTCCATTTTTTTAGCTTTGCAGCTCTTTTCCACATGCTGTAAGTTAAAATTTATGGTATTGTAGTGTGAAATAAAGGTTTATAAGAGAAAAGAAATAATTGAAAATTTCATTTTCAGAAGTATATTATAGTAGACAGAACCACTGACAGTGATATCCTGATGGCAGGACGCAATAATCTGAAAAGCTTTTTCCAGGCTAAACAATTCTCTGAGTCTACGAATAAGTTTAGTAAGTATTTAATTTAATATGACTTTGTAATTGTTTATATCAGCAATTAAAACTTACAGACTTTTTTTCAGTATTATCTCTATACATTTCTGAAGAATAACAAAAATTAAGTTTAAAGGGCCTAAAACATACTCTAAAGTAACTTTCACATATAGAATATAGCATTGAAGCTGGATCACCCTGAATTGTCTGTACAAAGCACTTTATTTCCTTTAATTAATGTTATCAAAGTCTTGACTGTAATTTTTGAAAGTGAATGTCAGAAGTTAAGGTTCAAGAGAATTTACTGGAAATTGAAATTATAATTTCTGAGGATTTTTTCAGGAGTTGGACATTTAATAAACCAGTCTTTGATAATACCTTTAAAGTGATAATACCTTTTCACTGAATTGTGAAAGTTGAGTTGGTTTCATTTAACAATTTTTTAAAAAGATTGTTTCCTGTAAATTAAGACCCATACTTGTACACTGACAAAGTGGTTTGAACGAACAGAAGTATTTTTCCCCTCTCACTTAATACACTGCAGAGATTAGCAAACACACGTTATTTGCTTCCTCAGATTTTGGTAGAAGAGAAAACATTTGTTTTCTCATCAAAGTAAGAAAAGCCTCATTTTATCATCGGCTGTAGGAGTGTTTGATCCATATTTAAGAAAATGAAAAGCATGGCTACAGTCTTACAGGTCTGAATTCCAGATCAGTTGATAATAGTAACAATACCCCAAGAAATCAGTTATGTGATAAAGGAGGATAGCAAAAATCTAGGAAATTAATCACTTCCTGATATTTCTATTTAAAGGAAAATTCATAGCAACTTTCGTTAAAATTTGTAGTATAAGGCAACAATACAACAAAAACAACAATAATTTACAAATCTGAATCTATGACTTTGGGTTTGGTTTTTTTTGTTTTACAGATACTGGGCTTAAAAATTCCTGATAAACTGAAATATTTTGCTTATTTTCACTAGAGTGATATGAAATGAGTCACTAAATCTTTGACCTAAATGCCTGCTTGCTTGCGTATGTTATCTTCCAAAAGAAAGAAAAATAGTGTTATTGGACTATAGGTTATTTTTCAATGTGTGGGTACTTTAAAATTAAATTAAAAACCACTTCTACTTGGTTATATATGTTTGTGATCTAGTGTTGCTTTGTCATCTTTCATATATCCACTTGTCACATCAAAATAGGATTCACTCCTGTTGAAAGTTTCTTCCTAAATTCAAAATATAAGAAAAGAAGGTCAGAAAATAAGAGGTTGACCATAACTTCTAACACTATAAATCCATTCAAGCCATAAATAGCAAGGTGATTTGGTTTCTTTATGTTTATCATTACTTTAAAATGAGTAGTAAGGAATCTCCAGTGGTGGAAAATTGAAGATTATTAAGGGTAATGAATATCAACCAGAATTTAGATGTTAAAAATTCGGGCACAAAGCAGGCCAAATCTGTGCTGGCTCTGAAGAAGTAAGGGTTAGGTGAAAGACTCACTGAGTTTGTGCCAGAGAAATTCTCATTTGAACAAAACATTCCACGAAATCCACTGTACCTTGTCTGTGTTCCAGCGGCTTTCACAAAGGCCAGGCATCACAGTGGGACATTTTCCTGCTCACCCCATGCAGTCAGATGCTGAGCATTTCAGACCTCCAGTTCAGACTGAGATGTTAGACATTGGCTGCCACCATGGCAAAAAAAATGGACAGATTTTGCCTGGGAAGGTAAAGCTTGATAAGGAGTTACCTTCATGGCCTTTGCTTAACCTTTGGGCTTGACTTTGAAAATGCCCACTTGCAGTCCTTGACTGAGGGTTTGCACCTTGTTTTGAGTTCATTTATTTTGAAATGACGAGGAAGACGAGGTGTCATAATGTTCTGGAGTTAGCACAGCATTGCATTCCAGATTTTTGAGTGGATTATCTCAGTTTTGCCCAGTTGTATCCACATCTCCTCCTGGAATCCTTGCAAAACTCTGTGTGGTCTGAGTCCTCTCAAGGAATTTCATCCAAGTGGAACTGGCTATCCAGATTATTTCAGAAGAGGATGCCACAATCAATACTGTATGGACACCTCAAGCAACAGGGACCTCTTGGAGTTACACACATACCTGTACATGCATTACAGCTTGGGAAGCCAAACCTTTTCTGTTCACCATGGCAGAATGACCTTTGTGG
Source organism: Thryothorus ludovicianus (assembly GCA_013397245.1). NCBI lineage: Eukaryota > Metazoa > Chordata > Aves > Passeriformes > Certhiidae > Thryothorus > Thryothorus ludovicianus. Next base: position 100,608 of record VZTB01009283.1, read on the forward strand.
TGCTCCAGGTGCACTGAGGTTTGATCCACGGGCCCTGTGCACCAAACAGGACACCCAGGCAACAAACATCACAGAGCCTGTTAGAGATGCTGACAAGCACTGAGCTGAGCATGAGTAAAGAAAATCCAATTTGTGCTGAGCACCAGCACTGAGCCTTGGCCTTATGAAATACACTTACTGGCAGAAGGCTGCTGTTTGCTTCCGCTTTCTTTTTCGCTGGAGCCAAGTCTTTAATCTCAGCAAGTGCCACCCCTGAGCAGTCTGGCATGTGCACTTTGGGGGCTGCTGAGATGGCAGCAGCCTCCTGCCAGGAGTTCATTAATTACAAGAGCGGGAGCGCTGCCTGTGTGCTGCGCCAGCGTGCGGCTTCCAGGTCTTTGACGGCGTGTGTTTATGCAACTGCAGACAGCGCTGGCGTCTGCTGCGCCTTGCAGGGTGACAAGGCAATGACAGTAAATTCGAGCGCGCGCTCGTTTGTCGCTTACGTGAAAATATCCTGCCTTCATCATGCCAGAGAGGAGCCAATGTCAGCGCTCAGAACTGTGAGGTCACTTCCCCCCTATCATGTCACATGTCTTCTGGGGTACTTGCATGGACAGACCAGCAAAGTTGACGGGATTCACATTTTGTTTCAGAGGCAGCTGACCATCACTCTGCCGCTGAGGTCAGTGGAAATGGAGACAAGACTGAGCCATGGAGCTCTCTGATATGGCTCTTGGAGCTGCCCAGCTCCACAAGGGTTGCCTTCCTGGAGCTCATGGACAGAAAGCAGCATGCAAGAGTTAGTGACCTGCTCGTTGCCAGCCAGAGTAGCTCCACCGTATGCTGTGGACTGACATTGTTTTGCACTGCACAAAGATCCAGCACGAGGTCTTTTTCACCTCCTGATTGCCATGAGTCAACCAGATTCCAGCTAAAATATAAACCCATTCTAAAACAGTTTAAAAATGTATGATTAGTACCTAGTTTTTTGACTGCTAGCATCAAATCTGGCCAAGGCAGCTATCTGTAATTTCAGAATATATCAAGAAGATTTATAGATCTAATGAAAACACTCTTTTCCATCTCCTTGGTGATTTAGCCTTCCACTTGCTTTTTAACTTCTGTCCATCTTTACATCCTGTGGAAACAACATTAAAGCTAAACTCAGAACAAAAATGAGCTCACACCATCTGGTAAAACTTCTTTCTTGGAGAGGCTATGTTTAACTTATGAAGACCCCTACCAGGATAGCAGGAGTTCAAATGAAAAGCCTTTTGTAATAAATGTATTTTAAGGATTTATACAGCGGTAAAGAGCATCACACTCTCAGATAACCTTGTCAGGATTTACCACAAAGGAACATCAAAATAGCAATAAGTTTCATGAGCAGATGTTAACCCTTTTTAATATTCGACTGAAACAAAGGGTTTGAAGTATAGGAACAGGAGAAGATGAGTAAGACTGAAAAAGCTTAATATAATTATAGAAGGGATGGAAACTTCCAAACATGGTGTTATAACCTTTGCATATGAAATGAAGAATAAATAACCACAGAAATAGCAACCAGTGTTTTTATGACATGGAAATAATATATGTTATACTTCTATTATACATCCATGCATGACATACAACTGAATATAATACGCCATTAAGAGTGATGGGAGAGGTGTTCTCAATTGCCATCTGAAAAGAGATCAAGCATTTTAGTACCAAAGTGGAAATATTTTTAATATGCCAGTAAATTCAAAAAATGGAAGCATCAGGATGGAGCTAGTGGAAAAACAAAGTGGTATGAGACAGCTTGGAGCAGAGGTCAGCCATAGGGTAGATAGAGAAGGAAAGACTTTTGGCAGAAAAGTATAAGCTTAAACTTCAATGAGTGGCAGCTGAGCCCTGCAGCTACTGCAGATAATTTGAAATAAAATACTCGAAGCTATAGAGTGAACTGGCCTGTGCTCTTCCAAGAACTGCATAAACTACAGACACTAATTTTCCTTCATAGAGTTTCCCAGTCTTCCATTAAGAAACTTCACAAGAGGTATTAAAAAAAATGCAGTGAACAATGAACAAATAAAGAACCCAGATCATTGCCATACTGGACATGGAACCAAAGATATTTGATAGACTCTGTCGTGATGCTCCTTCATGCCCAGCTGCAGATAACAGAACTGTTGATGCCCCAGCTACTGAACATTGCAATATCAATCTTGAACTATTTACTGGGATGTCTGTTTTCCTGTCATACTTGCTAGAATAATGTAGCTGAAAGTCTTATCTGAAGCTGAATACTTTATTTCTGTTATCTGATGCTGTGCAAAGGATGAGAGTAATCTTTCATTGTCTGTCAGCAAAATAAAAAGTGGACTCTGAGTATATCTCCCACTGTCCTTGACTGCATACTTGCATAAACTCACAGAAAGTTTAGGCTTTCAGCTTTCTAAAAGATTAGATGATGCATTTGCCCAGATGTTTTTCACAGAAAGCTTATTAAAAGGATAGTGCCATTACAACCAATGAACAAGAATTTGTAGGTATTCTCCGGCACCCTTTTTGTAGTGGTTAGCCAATTATGCTACTTCAGCAAGAATGCTGATGGTGGTTTTATGTAGTAGAGGTTCCTGCTCACTGGAAGGAAGACAGTGTTGTTCCAGTTTACAAGGACAGGAGGGACACCCTGGAAAACTACAGACCTGTTAGCCCAGCCTCAGTGCCTGGGAAAATGACAGAGAACATTATACTGGGTGTTACTGATAGGCCTTTAGAGGACAAGGCAATCATCAGGCACAGATAACATGGATTCACAAAGGGAAAGTCCTGTATGACTTACTTAATATTCTGCTAGCATAAACTCACCTACCTATTGGATGAAGGGAAGGCAGTGGAGGAAGATTTTCAAAATTTCATTTTATTAAGGCTTTTGACTCTGTCCCTCATAACATTCTTCTAGACAAGCCATCTGATTGTGAAGTGAGCAGGTACATGGTTCAGTGGGTGAAGAACTGAGTGAAGAGCAGGGCTCAAAAGGTTGTAGGTAATCTGGCTGGAAGTCAGTCATCAGCATCATTCTTCAGAGCTCAGTTCTAGGGACAGTTCTGTTCAATATATTTACAAATGATCTGCAGACAGGAGTTGGAAGCTTGCTGATGAACTGGAATGTGTGGCCTCTCTTAAGGCCTTGCAGAGGGATCTGGATAAACTGGAGCACTGTGCAATCATCAATGGCACGAAACTAACAAGAACAGATGCTGACATGGAGAAATACTTTCCACAAGTATGAATTGTGAGTGGCATGGCTTGAGAGAGGGGCTGCAGGCTGACAGCAGGCTCAATACAAGTCAGCAACGGCAAACTCATCTCAGGATGCATCAAATGCACCACAACCAGGTGGTCAAAAAGGGTAGTTGTCCTGCTGTATTCAGCACTGGTGCAGGGTCATCTTGAGTATTGTGTGTCCCAAAATTTAACAAGGATATGAAGGTCCTTGAATGTGTCCAGAAGAGGACAACAAAATGGTGATAGAGCTGGAAGCCATGTCCTCTGAGGAGCAGCTGAGGACAGGGGCTTAATCTAGTTTGGAGAGAAGGTGGCTGAGGCAACCTCACTGCTCTCTGCAGCTTCATGAGAAGGGGAATTGCAGATGGTACACAGTGCCAGCATGCATGGGAATAGCTAAAAAGCTGCTTCCAACAGAAAAGATATAACTGGAAACAGGATTTTAATTTATGTTTCTGACTCTCAGGGCAGATGTTCACAAGCATTACCACAATGTGCAGGTGTAGACAGGAACAGGTTAATGCAACCCTCAGTTTAGCGTGAAAAACCATCACTTGAACCCTGGCAAGGGAAAGTCAGAGAGCTACAGAACATTATAAATCCCCTACATCTTGTGGAGAGGTGTTTGCTGGTGGGATTGCATGGGGAGAACAGATTTCTGTCTCACTCATGTGTCTCATGTGGCAAGGAGTTAATGGCACAGTTTATATCCAACACAGTTGCTATGAACTCCACCTCTCCAGGCAAGTTTGCCCATAGAGTTTCTTGGAATATTCTGAATTATGGGCTGTTTATCTTCCCAGTGGGTGTCCTTCACCCAGGCTCTGCAGAAAATGAACATGCTGGTCTCTAAACATCACTTCTGCATAGGATGTCTTTGTTTTGACCACACATCCTTCCTGGAGCTTGCCATATGGAATAACCCAAACAATGGAGCTGCCTGGAGCCAGAGGAAGGGGTGCCAGGCGAACCCAGTTTCCCTCAAAGAGAAGGAGAGGCAGACAGTGGGTCAACCCACTGGTAATAGAACAGTCTTGAAAATATGTTACTGATATTGTAAAGACACCCTGAAAATTATCTAAAGAGTATTAACCTTTACCAGAAACAGGAAAGTAGATAACTGACTGATACAGAAAGAAGGTGCTTTCTAGGAAAAAAACCTTAAAAGTTTTAAGAACTTGATTTTCTCTATTTGGTAATGCAGTTTTTTATGTATGAATCTGTATTTTAGCATTCAAAAAATCCAAGCCCCAAACATTCCTACTTTAATTTTTTTTCCTCTGTTTTTAAATTATTTTGATTTTTAGACTTCGAGGAGGAAGAACAATAACCAAGGTCATGTATTGTACAAAGAAGTTGAAACAATTTGGGTTTATGAATACAGGTCAAGCAGTCCCTGCTTCCTGAAAAGTGAGAATAAGGATTGGTTACAGTCACACAGAAAAGGAGTTTGGTATTTTCCAAATTATGCCACATCTTGGTAACACACTTATGAACCACACTGTTTGCCTTCCAAAACTTTATCTGCTGTGGTTCTTGAGCAGTGATATATGAGAAGCCCCCCTGTGCCTGCCTGGTGCTTGTATTGCCCACAATGGAGCACTGAAGAGTGGCAGCTGCTCGTGGGGCTGCAAGCCTGCAGCCCTTCCATGCACAGCCTGTTCTGCACAAGAAAGAACTCCTGGAGAAATGGAGCCAAGCGTAGAACCCTCTCCCACTCCAGGTTTACAGTGGACCAGAGAGAGCCAGGGCATGTGTGGTGCCTTGGAAACACAAGTGCAGGAGGCAGGAACAGAGTTGGAAAGGCCCAGGGAATCCCTGGGAAGGGGCTTTGCCCAATGACACTCAGGACAAGAAGCAATCCCTGGGGGCCCTCAGAACCTAGAAAGTTGCCTTTCCCCAGATGCAGGCAAGAAGGTCACCTTCGTGGGGCATGAGCAGCAGGCAGCACCTGGCCAAATGGGACTCTAAAAGCCCTGATCAGTGGTCATGCTTGATGCTGCATAATAAGGCCAAAAAGTCACAGAAAACTGTGCCAGTCTGTCCCACAGGAAAATTCTTCCTGATCTCAGCACTGGTACAGGCTATTGTCTAGGCGTGTGTCTAAGACCCGTTCTGTTGTCTCACAGGTTGGTCAACACCTCCCAGAAGATGTCTAAACCCTATTATCCCTCAGTCTGGAGCTGTCTCAGGGCCTTGTGAAAGTGGCCACACTCAAATGGCTGCTGAACTAGCACACCCTGAACCAATTCACTCTGGCTGTACTGTTTGCATTCTCATACTTGGCTGTATCCAGCCATAATCCAGACTGGAAGTAACAACTTCCTATATAATTGGCATTGAGTGCCACATAAAAATAAGAAAATAGTCACATCTTTTGGCCACTGTAGGTGGAGTTTTTCTTGGAAGTGCAAGTGAGACTTGGCTTTTTTTTTACTTTCGCTTTTAACTATGGCCATTGATGTCCTGATCTGAGGTTCATGTCTCATTCCAAATGTTTTCCTATGCGTTGCTGTGACATAGCAGGGCACTTCAGTGTGAGGGTTTTCAGTAAAAAGCAAGTGCTGTTTACAGCACTGGAGTGCAGTGATTCTGCTCACAGCCTCGGGTTCAGGTGGCCCAAAGTTCACTGTAGTGCCTGAGGCACCTGACCAAACACACACCACCTATGTCTCCCTGCTCTACAGCCCTTTTCCAGCCATGTTTCAGGCAGCTGCTGTAGAAAAAAGGAGAAAGTTCTAACGATGTATTGTGCTTGGCTGCCCTTGCCTGGTGGTTTTGGCTGGCAGAGATGCGTTTCACCATCAAGACAATATCCAGCATTTCCTTCTGTTGTTTAAAAAGTTCCTCTGAAGGGAGAGATTTTGTTAGTGAGTAACACATCTGACATCATGCTAGAGCTGCTCTAATATAGGCAACATTGAGCCCCAGTCTTTGAAGCACAACAATGCTTCGCTTCCCGTGGCTTAGCTTTTGCGATTGCCTGTTTCCCAAGTCCAGCTCGGCTGGCACAGTGATGGGAGAGGCAGCAGGTGTATGGGAACTTGTCCTGCCTTGCTTCATCCTGGACTTCACCCTCTGATTATTACTCCTAATGTTTCCTGTGGGGACCATCAGTCCTTTTCATCCACATCTGTGAGAGTGAGACTGTTGGAACAAATAATCCTAAAGGCAATATCATTTTGGCAGTGTGAGCTAGCACAAGGTGGAAATTAAATGGAAGGGAGTTGGGTGTTTTCAATGTCCAAGTTCAGCAGCTCTGTTAAGAAATTTTTCTTGGAATTGAAAGAACAGGGTCATAAGTGCTGACTGTTTATTTCCACCGGCTAGAGATTATTTCACGCTTAATCTATTCACTTCATTGGGAGGTGCAAATGTTTGGTACTTCTCCAAAGCAAGTGTGAAGATCAAACCTATCCAAGGCCTCCTTCCTTCTGCAGGGCACTCGAAAACCAAGCACTGTCCCTGCAGGGCCATCAGGCACTGGGTGAACAGTGTCTGTGTGACCATGAGTGCTCTGTCAGACTGGTCAGGTCTTTCAGGGGTGTGTATTGCCCATAAAGAAATGCTGATGTTTAGGAACATTTGAATTTGGGTGCCCATAATTAATATTTTTTATATAAATTCATAAAACAAGCTGAGAAGGGACAGGCAAACATGGTTTTTCATTTTCTTCCTTTCTTCCTCCCTTGCCCCCACTTTTCTTTGGGGTGTGGCGTTGACCGGGTTTTTTGGCTACCACTCTGTTAGTATACTTTAATTCTGCCATATCCCATTTCTTTTTTCATCTTGCTCTATTACTGCTGTTTTTCTCCCCTTCTCACCTATATGAAACATGAACTATACAGATTTCTGTATGAGATTTCCACTCTAGGATGTCCCAGCAGGCTGGAAACAGGGAAAAATGTGTTCAGTTTGGGTAAGCTTTCTCCCATGGTAAGGAACACCGCCTGCTGCTTATAGCCTGCTTTGTGTTCAAGCAAGTGCATTTGACAAAATAAAAGATTCAGAACAAATCCTGTACTGGCATAAAACATCATATTTCTTTGGAGAACTGCAGAGTACTGAGCCAACATGTAAGTAAAGAAACCCCATTCCTTTGACAGGACTGGGTCTGCAGGAAGAGGCAATGTCTTTAATCAGCTGAATTGGTATAGTTGCAAAAGTAGCCAGCTTTGGGCAAGAACTCCTCTTCAAGTCTACAACAGAAGCAGCTTCCTTCAAAACTGAATGCCTATTGAGAGGGATTATTTAGAGTTTAGTCCTGCTGACAAGCTGCATTATTTATTTACTTTAAAGCAGAAGTTCTAAGGCTGAAAAACTTGGTATTAAAGCTATATATTGCTTTATAGATACAGTGTTTGTTCCACGACAAATCCTTGGAGCTTTCTACATACTATTTCTTTAATTCAAAAGTCAACATTTTCTGAAAATAACTTCTACATCATTTCTGTAGAAGAATGCTGGGAGAAAACATTTTGTTTTCCATCTCTCTATGAAGCAACTGCTCAAGAAGGAATTATGGTCATGTATACAGGATTTAGTACAGGATCTTACTTTAATGAAGTAAAAGCAATGTGGGCTGCCCAGCATAGCTCCCCATCTCATTTGAAGAGACATAGTGTATTTCCTGGTGTCTAGATACTCTGCAGAGCCCAGAGTTTTAACACTGTCATCATAGTTGGTAGTCACTTGGGCCACTAGTAAGGGTATCCCTGTTGACTCTCGTCATTACTTTCAGCATTTCCACCTCCTATGGTCTTGCCAGTGCAAACTGCTGCCAACATCAAGAATGTCCGTCTTTATACAAGTCACTGATTATGAGATATTGCAGCAATAAACAAGGGTTGCTACAAGGCACCAAGTCTGTGGGAAAAAAAACAAACTCAACATTCATCTGAAAAATTGCCCCATCAAATTAACAGAAGCAGGTCTCTTAAAAAACCAAAGGAAACAGGTGGAGAAACTACATATAAGTTTAATTTCAAAAAGGCACAGCAATAGGAAGATAGGAAGGGCTTTTCCCACACTTTGAAAGCTCTGTAGGAAAGGGGAGAAGATCTGCCTGCCCCGTGTGTGGTTACAGTGAGGTCACTGACAGACCTGAAGAAGGAAGATGGGACACTAGGGACAGGCTAAAGGGCACTTTCTGGCCACACAGGGGCTGTCACAAACTGCTGGACTGGGGCAGAAGGCATGAGTACAAACCGCTGCCAGACAGGCTGGGATGGTAGTGGCAGAGGTGACAGGAGCATGCATGCTCCTCGGAAAACAAAACTGAATCACTAGCCTGGCCTGAAGGATAATTTTAGTGCAGAGGGTGAAACCCAACCCTCTAGTTCAGTGTGACATGGGCTGTGACGTAGAGCTGGCAACTCAGCTGCTGCTGTTTCAGGAATGTCAAAGCTGTTTATCAGCCCTGAGCAAGCATGGGAAAAACCTTGGTGGGGAGCGGGGTGAGCCCAGCAGGTTTTCCTTTCATTTCCTCCTTCCCTTGTGCTCACGAGCCCCTTTGCCTGGCGTCATGGAAGCCTGAGCTGGGCTCAATTAATGGTGACAGCCAGGTGCTGAGGCATGAGCACAGCTCCCATGCACAGAGTGAGTGTGCAGGAGCACAAAGGGTAAGCCCTGAAGTGTAACATACACATGTAATTTTATTCCACATTGCAAGACAGAGGCTGGGAACCCTCCATGACACTGGTGCTGCTGCCCCAATGCCTCCAGGCCTCTGAGGGCCCTACTGGTGGAGGCAGTGATGATGGCCCAAAGTTATCGCAAAGTTATCAAAAGTTATCTGGAAGGCAAGAGCAGGCAGAAAGCAGAATTATTGTTCCCACTTTGCAGGGTGGGAAAGGAGTCTGAAGTAGATTCTTATGGATATAGTGGTGAGAAGATTAATTCTTCAGCCTTCAAAGGCAGCAGGGAGCAGGCAGCACTCTTTTAAAGGCACACACGGTCTTGTAGATAAACATGCAGATCTATCAGTCATGCACTCATGCCTGCAAAATGAGCAGTGCTGGGCTATTTGTCTTTGTTTCAAACAAAACATCATACTGCAGCTAGGTGCATCACTTCATTCAGCATGCAGTTTTGGCCTCTATGCTGAAATAGCCATACCAAACCATAAGGATCTTTACCCTCAGCGTGTTGAATCAGTAGGCACTCAAAGTAGTGCTTGGAAATTTCTGCTAACTCTTCAGAGCAGCATCTTGTCCTGCATTTCTGACAGTTTTCCAGGACTACTGATTGGATCATAAGGCTTTTTCCTCTCCCCTTACAAAGCAGTACGTGCTCAGGATTATTTAAAAAGTTTTTCTAGCTTGTCCATTTGTATGCCTAAGTGCAGATGTGAAGATTAAATCCCTAAGTGTCTAAGTCCATGCCATACATGTAGCCTCCTGGAAAGACTGTGACCTCCAGATCTTTATAGTCAGGGACCTCTGTCTAAGTGTGTGGGTGTCCTTTTGAAATTTTTATTCCTTATAGTTAGGGAATAAGCTACTGATGATCTCATGATGGGCCTTTCTGTTACATGGGAACATCCTGCAGTTTGTGGCCAAGGATGCAGAAGATGCAGAATGTGACACAACAGACATGACAAGACCTCTCATCAGCTGGTACTTTGGGACTGGTATTTTGGGACAGCAACAATTCCACATGAGCCAACTCTGGTCTCTCTGCTGGACTCCCCATGCAGGTTCAGTGTATGTTGCTCACATATGGCTGGCACTGCCCTTGCCCTTGAGACAGAACTGCTGGCAAAATAAATAGGTCAAGTCTAGCTCAGATACATCAGGTATTTAGATACTCAACTCCTACTGAAATAAATGCAAGTGAGGTTTGCAAACACAGTCTGGAAGTAGATTTCATTGCCATTAGGAAGGAGTGATGGGAAAAGAGATGCAAGTTTGCAAGGAGTAAGTGTAAGCACTAAAATGAAATTAACTTCAAAGTGAAAAATACACTGATTTTGTTAAAGTCCCAAAATCAGAATATCATACTGTTTAGAGATTTCTAAAGACTAAAATTGACTTTGACAATGGATTATTGTGTTTCTTCCTATGTTCTTCACGGAAGTTGGCACTCCCTGGTAAATGGCAGCATTTCAATGGCGTGCAGCATGGCTTGAGGCAGCAATCCATGCCTAATACTAGAGTTAAGCAAACTGTTAAAATAGGAACTGAACCAAATACCCAGATCTCCTCCCCAAACTCAAATGAAACCTTTCTTTGAGGTTCAGGAATGTTTGGTTAAGTTTAAATTAAACAATGTTGTGTTTCTACACATCCTGCTTTCAGTGAAGACTCCAAGCAGAAACACAAAAATATGGCAGGCACATCTATGTTTGCACTATTTCTGGCCCATCTGAAACCAGGAAACACTGGAAATCTCACAAAATCAGCTTTGCCTCAAAGACTGTCCAGCTACCAGGTTTTGTTTCTGTAACCCCATGGAATACAATATAATTCATGTACATACCAATTTATTATTAATTTTTCACCAAATAACTAATAAACAAGTTTCCCAGACTATCAGACATACGAACCCCCCATTTTTATTCGATTGTGGTAGCATACTATATAACTACCTTATACTCCTTTTATGCTCCTCATTGAGTCACTGGTGTAGCTGCCTAAAGACAAATGTCTCGTGGTACATGACAACAAACCAAAGCACAGCATAACAAAGAAAACAAACCAGGCATACGCATGTTGTGCTTCATATACTGTTTGTGGCTAACTCAAAATATGTAATCCAAATTTTGCTGCTTGCTATCTCTTTGACAACTTTCTGCATTGGATTTGTAGAGCATAAATATGAAGACAACAGCATTGTTTTAGAGGAACATATTTAGCCATATAAAGTTGCCCTGCAAGTCAGGGTAAAATTTTTAAAGCACTTTTGTATACCAGACTTTTGCAGATTTGCAAATTCGTATTTAAAGGAACATTTAATGCTATGCTAGAAACTGTATCACTGTCAGCAAAACATAATACAGGCACCCTGATTACCCAGCTATCTGCTCAACCGCAACAAAGCCATCCCAAACGATTCAGTACCACAGCTTCATGCTTGCTAGCCAGATTTATTATATTTTCCAGATTCTAACAAGACACATATTAGGAAATGCATGTTAATCATTGTCCTAATGAGAACAATATGCAGTTAGCATTTAGAGTGTCACACAAAAAATACAGAAGGCGAACACAGAATAAGTGCACTCTAAATTCAACGAAACCCAAACCTTCTCTCCATTAGTGTGTTTCTGTGAAATGCCCTCTCCAAGAGAAATTTTTAATGGACTAGCTAAATTTTAACTGGTATGTATATGCACTTTCATTAGGCATGGGGCAAAGCAAAATGCCATTCTGACCACAACTGTGAAAGAAAAACAACCACTGTCCCACTTGCTTACGTACAAAAAGCTATGAGTATATAAAGCACTAAAAGCCTGCCCAGCAACTCTCCTCTGGAGACACCAAACCTCCCAGTGTTTACATCCGTTTACAATCAGATGACTTCTGGAGCAAATAATTACCCAACATGTGTAAAGGGACAAGAATCCGTCTTTATATCTAGTTGCAAGTAATAAATAAAATGCATACCTTACAGAATAAATCAGTTAATTTCATTTGGTAAAAGTGCAAAGCCCATCACACTTCTGAGAGTCTCAAAGGTGCGTGAAGGTTTAGCTTGAATTTTCTAATGTAAAACATGTGCACTCCCTGCGCTTTTTTGGTTATGTGGAAATAGCAAGATTAAGATGCTGATGAAACAGCAAATAAAACAGGCACCAATGGAGTGGGTGGAAAAGAAACCAAGATTGTCATGTCTGCTTAGATTGCAGTGCCTGGCTGCCACACTGCACAGAGGACATCTAAAACCTGTGTGCCTCCCATTCCTCCCTCCCACCTCTCTACACAGATCACAGGCTCTGTCTTTCTCTCCATCCCAACCACCAGGCACTGTGTGAATGCTGACTCAGCCTTTATTAACTGTGCACAAAGAACAGCTTTTCTTTTTTCAAACCACTCTGGTATTTTAAAGGTGTTTCCACACCCTGAATAAAGACTGTTGAAAGTAGTTACAAAACATTAAAGCCCTTTAGACTGCTGTACCGTTTAATCCCTTTGCATAGGTTAAAACTAGTATTGCCTTGAAAAGCGAGTGCTGAAGTAAAAAGTGACTGAAAATTGTCTCATCACACCCTACTGGAAGCCTCCTCCAAAAGGAAGACGCATAAAACTTCAGCTTACTTCTTTTTGAAGGTGTACCTCTCCTTCCCTTCCTTTCACACCATTCTCCCAAAAACCAGAAAAGTATTTTCTGCATGTCAGCAAGCATTACATGAATAAAGCTACTGCAGTTTCTTTTGAGAAAGAATAAAACTTATATCAAAAATTGACTACCATTTTCCTGAAGAGCAGAAAGAAAGAAAAAACAACCAAAACAGAACACCAAAAGAACAAATTTATACAATTTTGACGCATATGGTTTAAAATTATATTTTTCACTTAGGGATATTTTATGTAGGTCATCTTTCCCTTCAAGTCTCCAGAAATAACAACGACAATAAAATTTAGCTTTTTCTTCTAGACAGTACTATTGCTGCTGTCTGCTTATGCTTTGTCTTCTTGAAAAAATAAATAATGAAATCTTTGCAAAAGGAGAATCAACCTTAAATAAATAGTATCTAGAAATATTATCTTAATGGTAACTATGTAATACTGCAAGTGCATCACAGAGAAGATTAATGTGATCAAACGGTATCTTTAGTTTTATATATTTTACTCAGTTATACGCTTATTTTCTCTCTCAAGTGAAAACTTACAAATTCCAAAAAGAGCAACAATTAGCTTGAAAAAATCAGCTTAGATGTCAGCAACTGACTACTAATAATCATGCTCTTGGCTAACATGTGTTTGCCCAGGGCAGCCAGTGTCCATAATCAGCATTCGTCCTTCATTCTCGTCAGCTGGGCTGTCTGGCAGGTGCTGGGTGGGGTGAACACGGAGGGGTCTGTGATGCCCGGATGGATGTCAAAGAAGCGAGTAGAGGTCGTCACACTGTAGTTCTTGGTGTAGGTTTCCTGTACTGGGTAACAGTCTTTGACGGTGTAAACACCGACCCAGGATTCCACTGCAATCAAGCACAAATGTAACTACTTTAGGTGACAACACAATATGAATAGGTCATGATGATGTCAGTCTCTTTTAACTCACTGCTTCTGTTTAACATTGTCTATTCAGATTCTTATTATCAATTTTATTTTTTCAAAATTCCTATTCTTTTCAAACATTTCTAGTGGTTCATTATCTCAAGACTACACTCAGTGCTTGAATTCCTTCAGGTATGTAATGTAGCAAGTCTGTCCCTTTTTTAACTTCAGTTTAATTCCACTAAACTCAGCACGTTAATCTCAGAGGTGTTCTCTCATTCTTTCCCCCTTGTTCTCTGTCATCACCTCTACCTTCTCCACAATGTTATTTAGGGAGTGGCAGTAATATCATTGAAGTGGTTTCCTTTGAATACCCTTTACTTTTATTTCTCTTTTATTAACCTCACAGACACTTTCTGTGATCATTCTTTACCCCTTCAACCAAACTCCATCTTGCTTTATGCATTTCAGATCTCTTGACAGCAGAATGTTTCATGATGTTAAAATAACCTACCATGATCATAAATCAGTTCCTCCAAGGAATGCTTGTAACAAATCTTTCTAGTCCCAAAGACACTTATTTTCTCCCACCCAGAAGCAATCACATACATTTATTTTCAGTACTTTCAGTTTTGTATCATAGGCTGTACCACAACCACATTACCAGAAATAAATAAAAGGTGACACGAATCAACGTATACTATATCCAAAGAAAGGGCAGCAAGCTAAGCAATATTTGAACACACTTCTTTTGAGCATGCTAATACACCAAAAACATTCTGATCTCAATTAATATTGTTTTGAGGACACAGAAATGGAGGCAACCTTTTATTGAACAAGTCTTCTCGCAGAATTTTGAATAAAAAATCATGGTTAAATACGATGCTACCAAAGTAGCCTGTATCTCCCCTAGAACTTTTATAACTGTAAAAGAAATATAATCTTTAGAACACAAACCAATACTAGCTGAAAGGTATATAGGTAGATAGGTAACTTTTAGACATTAGGTTTATGAATGATCGTACAGAAAAACACTGGAGATACAAAATAACACAGGATAAAAATCACACATCATTAACTGAATGTATCTGCATATAAAGTTCAACAAAATTCCAAAAATATCTGATTTGAAAAAAAAATAATTATTGGAGTGAGTGATAATTTGCCTTTTGCAGAATACTAGATATATCAACCTAGTTACAGAGGTCTAATGATCTTATCCTTCATTCTCCACTTCATCTGTTCTACTTTTATTCAAAAAATAACTATTTTCCTCTGGCTAAATGCTCAAGTTTGTAACCAGCCTATATATTAGAAGTCCATAACCATAAGTATTGTATTAGCTGAATAGTCCCATAATCTTCACAGAGGTTTTAAAATTAATTTTATTATTGTCTGGGTCATCAATAAACCATATGTGAAATTGAAGCCAAAGTGCTCATAAATTTTGATGCATTCGAAATCTAATGTACTATACCTTGGAAAGTTCAACCTCCTTCCTTTTATGATGCAAGTGTTCAGCTGCCAAGTGCAGAACTAAGCCTTGCGAGTAGATCTTTCTTACCAGTATAGAGGATAACAAAATTTAGGCATATATTAAGGATTTCAGTGGCTGCAGAACCATGTGGAGACAAACACTGACAAAAAACCTGCTTTGTTTCTGTTACACAGACTCTAGTTAATTGTGCCCCTAATTATAGTGGCAATTCTTCTCTAGATAAATTTTGGATATAGGCTGCCAGATTCAGACATGAAATGATGCTGTTCCATGCCAAAGTCTGTATGATACCAAATACAACACAATCAAGTCCCCTGAACATATTTAATCCTGCTGAGATATGAAATTTTCCTAAAAAAACTATAGTTATTAAAATGATATTCTGTGCATAGCGCATTTTCATTACTTTTTTCCGAGGAGTTTATATGTAGAAATATGGAAAGCCAGGGTGAGGCATGAATAAGTTTATTTTGCCTGGTGCAGCAGAGACATTGATTATTATTAAAATAAAACAAAAGCATGCACATACATTTCCTGGCTGGTTTTCTGTCAGACCATTCCTGTACCATAACTTCATCTCCAGGTCCCCCAATGTAATACTGATCTTCATAAGTTGAATTGGCAGGAATATCATATGGATCCCATGGCTCTGTCAGAGCAATCTTCGAGCAAAGCTTTGTAACTTGTTCAATCTGAAACATCACCGCATCTTTATAGAGCAATATGTACTCAAAGAACCTGAAATATTAATAAAAAGCAATTACAAACATAGTCTCTTTCTATCCTAAGAAAGGACCATTGCTGATATGTAAGCTTGCCTTTGACTTCTCAGTATAAGAACATTTCTACTTGCATTAACCTTTGCCAAACTTTGAGAAACGCTAACCAGTTGGGCTGAAATTTCCCATGCTGAAAGCTTGTCTCAGCTGATTCTTTCCAAAATAAATAAATCAGGCTGAACTGGTTCAGCCATTTCTGAGAACAACAGAACAACTTTTCTGAGAACAACTGAAGAAAAACATGTTATTATTCCTAGTTTTGTTTTCTTTTTTTTTTTTAATAACTGTTTCATTAAAAAGCTCCAGTGCCTCCATGTTTTGCAGAAAGGACTCAAAATTTTGGCAGGGGAAAAAGTTTTTATTAAAAGTTGCCCAGATTTGGCTAAGCTATAAACTTTTGAAAAAAATATGCTTGCATAGGTCAGACAGATTCACTTCTCCATGAATGTGGTAAAGCCTTCCTTTCCATGAATTTGGTATCTGCCATCCTCACAGACATTTCTCCATGGCAACACACACAGCTTAAGTGGGATATGATGGTGAAAGGGGAAACCCATAGTCTCAAGTGCAGAACTGAGAGGGTCACGCTCCATAAGGCACAGATTCTCTCTGGAAACCACCAGACCCAAGAAGTAAAGAAAAGAAAAAGCAGAGGAGCAAAATAGTAAGGCAGACATAGGGAGAGGTGTGGAGTTCAATGAGCTTGAGAGGCTAGAAGGTGAAGCCACCAGCATGGATAGTTATTAAGGATTTAAAACCAATCTTTTAATGAGTATGAAGTGACCAAGCCATGCTCTGAGGAGAGATGATACACATTTCTATGGACACTTTAATCTAGTTTCTGTTTACAGTGGTCTGGTCTACCAACAGTACCGTGATATTGTTTCCATACCTTCAAAAAAGAGGTGGTATGGTCCTTACCTTTTAACTGGGCACAAAACTAAAGAGAAACAGAAAATCAAAATTATCAGAAGTATCTGCTGGAAATAGCAGAAATGTAACTTCTCCAGGGTACTTTGCACTACCAATCAAATGAGAAGTTGTCCAAAGCAAGTCTCAAATCATCTTCATGCATGCTCTGCATCTTTTGCAAATATCTTAAGCAAGATGTATGTGTCAGTATACTAATTTGCTTTAGCAAATGCTTGTCAACTTTTGATATTGGCTAAAAAGTTTTTAAAAGATGATATAACTAAGAAAACTTTGTCTGCTGTTGCAGAAGCTGAGGCTGTTTACATCTCCCTTGCTTAGCTTTGTTAAATGAGACAAATGATTATAATGGAATAAAAGCTTCGAGACAGACATTCCAGCAGTCCTATCCCATGCTTCGTGTGTGTGTATATATATATATATGTAAATACAAAAAGAAAAAAATCAACAATTCCAACACATTATTAGAAGCTTCCCTTGAATATCTCAGCTCAAGTATTTAGCTACAGGCTACTGTTATGCGGTGACTCTAAAGAAAAGGAAAGCAACAGCTTCATCTTTCCATCTGCAATTCCTTGATTCAATCACAATGCTGCCTCCATTTCCTGCCAAAAAAAAAAGGCTTGGGTGTCCTTAGACATAGACACTTTCTACTTCAGAAATTTGATGCTAGTCCCTAACACTATTCATTCTGTGCCATCAAAAAGATGGGAAAGTAGTAGAAATCATTGCATAATTCATGTAATTGAAGAGATGATGCAGAAAAGCAAGAGCAGACCCTTTTCTATTTCCCAACTCCTGCATGTTTCCTTTTGCAGTCCTCACATTCTTTTAGGGAGGATGCAAAGTTTACATAAAATAAGGTTGAAACGAAAACAATTTACAGTTTTAATTTTTGCACTAGACAATTGCACCAGACAGCAATAACTTCACCCACCACTGACACTGTGGCATTTAAAGGTTGCATAGTAAGAAGTGCCTCAGCATGGTTAAAAGCATCTGAGCAACATTCCCATCCATACTTGAGAGCATCACTTATCCTCCATGCATGGAAACACAGTAGCCTAATTGAACAGTGATGGAGAATATAAAATGGGACAAGGAAGCTGACATGATGTAAACTGGGGCCCATCTCTCACTCA
Source organism: Thryothorus ludovicianus (assembly GCA_013397245.1). Classification (NCBI taxonomy): domain Eukaryota; kingdom Metazoa; phylum Chordata; class Aves; order Passeriformes; family Certhiidae; genus Thryothorus; species Thryothorus ludovicianus. The sequence continues at coordinate 118,371 of VZTB01009283.1, forward strand.
CAACCTTGCAAAACATAGGAGGTAGCTTGTCCTGTTTTCCAAGTGCGAAACCAGGAACTTCTCCCACACTGAGAAGACTCATGCAAGGAGGCTACATATGACCTTCCCCATGGTAAATCATTCTACTGCCCATATCTTAAAATATTCTTGCCTCTGCCATGACTTTCAACCACCTAAACTTGCCTGCAATTTTTTTTTAGTCAAAGGCAAGGTTTCCACAGTCATGATGTGCTACTGAAGAATTCAGTATCTTTTTTAAACTCTTTTCTTACCCAAACCCAACCCGAGATCACATATAGACATACATAACTCTTATATCACATTTGGTCCAGAGAACATACAAGAACACTAAAATACATTTATTTATGTGTTTTCAATGAGAGTACAATGACCCAACTACTTTTCAGCTGGCTGCCCAGCAGCTCCCATAAAAGTGAGATGGGTAATGCCTTGCACAGGAGTCTATCACCATGTTTGAGACATCTGAGTGATAATACAGTGATTCTGTAAAAGAACACAAAACCCCAATGTATTAGAAAAACATTACAAACTACTAGGAATAAAAATTAAACTGTTATATTTCTTTATTATTTTAAATCCTCACTTAAAACTTAATTCACATAGAAATTTTACTCTCATTTTTAACAAGGCAAGGTGGGCATTATGAAACACCAAAGTAAATAAAAATGAGGAAAATCCAAACAAATCAAACTCAGCACCAATCATCTCTCTGGCAGCCATTCCACAAAGAAGAGGCTCCACCACTGACATTTTTGGTTCTGGGAGAAGCAGACTGAATGTATCCTACACCTTGATGTGCTGCTGGGATGCATCCTGCCTCTGTGGTGGCAGGCAAACAAGAGGAGACCTGCAGAAAACATCATTCTGCTCACTGTATGTGACAGCCCTGGGTAAGCAGGGGCAAGATTTACACTGTCCTTGTTGAATCCAGGTGTGCCTCACATCCAAGTTTTACAGAGAATTGCTCTGTGTCCTGGAAACAGCCAGCACAGAAACCTAAGATTACAAAGGATCTGAGTTTAATGGCATATGAAAGGTGAATGTTTAAGTTGTTGTTATATAAAGAGAAGTATTTACTAGCCAAAATTAATACCAAAATGTGTATGAATATAAAAATGATAATTAAAAGAAATAAAATAAGAAATATTTTCTTCTTTTTGTTTTTAACCAGCCAAGTCTTGAGTATACTGCCTCTATTTTTTTTTGGGTGCTGAGATTTCATTGACTTCTTGAGGGGAAGCACAGAGTCCTGAAAATAGGTATTGGCAAAGAAACAAGAGAGGAAATTATTTTTAATCAGTTTGTTTTTTCGGAAAAATGTAACATATTTTCAGCCTGCACTCACGTCTAATATTATTTTTATAATAATTTAATTATTTAAACTGTAACTTCAAGAAGGCCTCACTTAGGCACTTTGAAACAGATTTGAGGAAGTTACTTGGACAATTATCCTATTTGCCTGATTGAGATTATTTCCCTTACTTTCCTAACCTACTCCACCCTACTCTGTCCTATGCCTCACACCCTTGTACACTATGGGACTCTCTCATGATCCTTAATATTCCCTTTGCACCTTAAAATGAGTAAATTCCATCATACACACATATTTGCTCCCATGTTTTAAAGAATTTGACTGTGGACCACATCCTGCACAAATAATTCCATTGATTTTGCTGGAAGCAATTATGTCAGATAGGTGGGATACAGGCTGGGTTCAGTACTTTCTTCTCTCAAGCTAAGGAAAGTATTTTTCTGAGTAAGAGACCAAGCGAGTTAAATGCAAAGTCAGAATATCATGACTACACAATCACAAGGTGAAGCACTTGACTTAAGGATGTACTGCAAGGAGTGAGGGTCCTACCTCAGAGATTCCTCATGAAATCTGGGGAAATAGCTAGAGGCCCCTCTCAGGACATAGCCCAGATAACGTAAAGACACACTCCTGGACCCTCACAAAGGTCTGAACTAATAATCTTGTCTTCTGAATGGGTGATTTTCATGCATGTTAATAAAGCAACTCATAACAGTGAACTATTTTTCAACATTTGTCAGAAAAAATCATTAATGTTAATTAAGATCATGCTACCACAGCTCCTTTTCACGTTCTCAGTCTGCATCCTATGCTGGGTCCTTCCCAGTCCTGAAGCCTGCTAGCTTGCCCATCACCTAACATATCTGCCTCACTCCCAGGGTTTACTTCTGTATTTCCAAGGGCTTCCTTGTGAGAGCCAAGAGAAGAAAGGAGCTTCTTGCTGTCCGACTGCTTTCGTAGGGACTCAGAGGAGCAGAGGTGCTGTTAGTGGCATGGCAAGACCTGTGTGATGTATTGAAGAATATCAGACAAGGTCATTTGCTAGAGAGAAGCAAAACAATGGTCTGAGATTGAGACTGAGTAACAGAAACTTGTTCTGTGCTAGATGTGTGTGGCTCTGCATCACAAATATGTGATTACAAACCAGTTGTGTGAGACACTGTATTAACAAAGAACAAAACCTCAAATCCTGTCCTCCAAAAATGCTGAAACAATGGTAAAACAGACCATTTACCTTTAGTGCAAAGGTGTACTGTGGTTTCATGAACCTAGGGCTTTAACCTATTTGTTCATATTTCCCAGCTGTAGCTACCTTAAAACTGTCACTCGTGTTAGCCAAGACTTAAATTATCCAGTAGTATAAAGCTAGTGAAAAATGGAAGCAAAATTTAATGTATTATTTGTATCTGAGATACTGTATTACTCAGCAGGGAACTGTATTTGCTGTTTAAAATCTCAAGATGAGGTCACTGCAATTATTTCCAAGCTAACTTTACTTTCTTTTTTGTGATTAAATGAACTCTTGAAGCATCTATCTGCCTTTGTGGTACTACTTAATTCTTTGCCAGCTCTCTTTGTAAAAATACATTTTTAAACACTTTGAAAGAAGCTAACCCCACACCTAACTAGAAGAAATTTCACTACAAATATTCCAAACAATTTTTTTGTTTTAGTGTGCGTGGATAGGTACATCCATGTATTTAATTCCTGAGGTATCTTGTATCCTCTAGATAAAATACTCCACAATGATACCACTCGTTTTTACACATTTTTTACTAAAGATGGAGAATGGGAACTTCTACTGGAAGTGTGACTACATAACCCCATCTTCTCAGGTCCTCAGATCAAGAATAGTTTAAGGGAGCAAAGCTGCCAAGCAGACATGCAGACAGTTAGCTGATAAACACTCACCAGGTCAAGAACATTCATCTGCTTTTGGAAGGATCTGGCAAACTCATTTCAAAAGGAAGAATCATTCATTTTTTAATATATTTCTGGGAACTCCTTTCCTCTTGCCCATGAAGTTTTCGGTAATTTCAGACTTGTGTTTTTCTTCTGGTATATCAGACCTCAACAACAACAGTAATTTACCATATTTGATCTCACATGTTTGGCAGTAGTGCAGGACTATGGTATATTGTACAAATACAGGACTGTGCAAATACATGTGACAGTAAATGTAATGTGATATTGTGTAAAAGCAATATTTTTTAGTCTGACTTAAATCACTCACAGATTGTAAAGGCTTTTTTTTTTCTTTTTTAATTTTCAAGGAGATCAGGCCCCCTGTATCAGGTATCGAATTAACAAGGTATATGAGGATCTTTGACCACACTACCAGTTTCTGAGGCAAAGAGAATTAGCCAATTTAAGTCCTGTTAATTATGCAGTTTATGTAGAAAGAAAACCTTAAATTCAGGAATCAAAAGCTACAAAGTCAAAGCTACACCAGCTAAAGGATGACATACTTTTGTGATTTTAATTATGAAACTCAATAAAAATGATGCAAGTTCTTATTAATTGTTTTCCCATAAATTAGATTAGTTTTTTTTGGCAAACACTAAGGGAAAATCAACTCTTCAAAAAGAAGCCTGTTTCCCTTGCTCTCCCTTTTTTACTATTTGACACTTCTTAATAATCTACCAAGTCACACCCCTGAGAGCAATGCACTGCAATTGAAGCTAAAATTCAGAAAAACAATAAAGCCTTTTGTTTAAGGGTGTCGTGTTTTGCAAGAGGCTAAAAGATGCACTGTCCTTAATAGAGAGCATCTGTGTGTTCCCATAAGTAACAGTATATTTGTAATTGGAGCCACAACAATGCAGCTCAAAAGGAAAGGAATGGAAGACGTGGCCAGCATACCATAATGCTTTCCAATGAATCAATGGAATCACCTCCTAGGGAATATGGTACACACTTAGCAGAACCACATGATATCAAAATATACTTGAGGTCAGAGATTATTTTCCTGTTATGGGTTTGTAAAAACGTCTAGTACAATGACACTTCCATGAGTAAGTTAATAATAATAAAGGTTACTGGAAAATTACAGCAGGGCTTAGAAGAGACCAAAAAGAGTGCAGAAGACCAGGACTCACCTCTCAGTACATACAAAAGGCCTTAGGAAAGATGAAATAATAAAGAGGGAAATCAGAGAGTACATTGTAATTTATTTATTACACTTCTCACCCTCTTTGTGCTATATGCAGAATAACTCAATTGGAAGAGTCAATGCTCAAAAAAACTAAGACATGGAAACGCTCTTTTGAGACTGCAATTATTTTAAGGCATTCTGTTAACTTGTAAAGACATAAGAAATAGGAAACAGAAATTTAACATGTAGAGAGAGCCAGAAAAAACATGGTTACAATGACTGAGAGCATCTCAAAAAGGAAAAAAAAAAACCCATACTCAAACATAAAAGACATACCTGTGTTCCTGTTTTTAATTTTGCCTCTAGAGACCAGCCAGGAGCCAGAAGCTCATGCCACAAGGGCTGGTGGGACCTGGGCAGGGCCAGGAGCAGTGATGGCCAAGCCCCCCTAGCATGTATAAATGGAGCCCACAGGGAGTAGTAGAGGCCAGGGCAGGCCAACGGGGTGTGGGGCAGCTCTTCCCGTGCAAGGGTATTCAGCAAGGACACTGAACCTCTGCCAGTGTGACCAGGAAGCAATGGGATCCACCCAGCAGAAAGGCACGGCCTCCCTAAGATCTGCAGTTGCTACAACTCTTGCAGCTGCCCAGACAGAGCTCTGGTGGACCCAGGTGTCACCTGCAGGGTGTGCCCTGCTCAGCTGGTGGCAGTAAGCATTCCTGTGCGAGCTGAGGCCTCGGACAGGAACACCTCTGCTTAGTGACAGAGCTGTGGAAGCAGGCGAGTAGGCTGAGGAATACCAGGGATTGCAAAGACCTCTGAACTAGATTTGAAGTGGGAAAGAGATAAAACAAGGCTTGCCAGAGATAAGCCTGGGGGTGGTACAATGGTGTTCAAGGGATGGTGTGCTATCAAAATCCTTTGGTCTGCCCTCTCAGTGGAGGAAGGGTATGGAGATCTACACAACAGCAAAGACACAAAGGTTTTTGATGTGTTAGAAATGTCAGAAGTGCTTGAGAACACAGGACTTTTTCCGCCCACAAAACAGGTGGCAGGATCAACAGCCCAACTGAATCATGTCTATACTGATGCACACAGCACAGGCAATGAACAGGAGCAGCTGGAAGCCATTCTGCAGCAGGAAAACTGTGATGTAGTTTGAAATAGGATGACTTGCACAGCCGGAGTGTTGTAAAAGACGGCTGTAAATGCCTCAGAAGTGATAGGAAAGGAAGGAGAGGTGGTGGAGCAACTCTGTGTGTTAGGGAGTATTTAGTTTGTCTGAAGCTTTGTGATGGTGACAATAGGGTGGAGTGTTCACAGGTAACAATCGGGGAAAGACCAGCAACACAGGTGTCATGTAATAAACCACTCAACCAGGATGAAGGGGAGATGAAATATTCTACAAGCAGCTGGGAGAAGACTCACTGTCACTTGCAGCTCTTCTCATGGGGGACTTCAACTTACCAGATGTCTACTGGAAAAATAACACAGCAGAGAGGAAACAGTCTAGGAGGTGACTGGAGTGTGTGGAAGATAACTTCCTGGCACAGCTGGTGAGGGAGCCAGCTACGGAAGGTATCCCTCTGGACATGTGTTCACAAACAGTCACAAGCTCTTTGGTGATTTGATATAACTGGAGGCCATCTTGGGCACAGTGATCACAAAATGACAGCTTTAAATTGACAGAGAAATAAGGAGAGGGATGTCAGCAGAACATCTTTGACTTCTGGAGGGAAGACTTTGGCCTATTCAGGATGAGAAACAGGTCAAAGTACTTAATGCCTTCTTTGCCTCAGTCCTTAATGGCAACACCAGTTGTTCTCTGGGTACCCAGTATCCTGAACTGGAAGATAAAGACAGGAAGCAGAATGAAGCCTCCATAATCCAAGGGGAAATGGTTAGTGACTTGGTACACCACTTGTAATATTTGTGTGTGACACACAGAAGTCCATGGGGCTGGATGGGATCCTCCCAAGAGTACTGAGGGAGCACAAAGTTGCTCACTGAGACACGTTCCATCAATTCCCAGCAGTCCTGGCTCGCTCAGGAGGTCACAGTTGACTGAAGTTAGCAAATGTGATGTTCATCTGCAAGAAGAGCAGGGAAGTACAGGCCTGTCAGCCTGATGTCAGTGCTGTGAGAGGTCACAGAGCAGATCACCTTGAGTGGTATTATGAAGTATGTGCAGAATTGGGTCCAGCCTGCAGGGGTTTATAAAAGGCAGATCATGCTTGGCCAACCCCATCTCCTAAGACCAGGTGACCCGCTCAGTGGATGAGGGAAAGGATGCTGATGCATTCCTGGGTTTTAGTAAAGTCTTTGACACCATTATCCACAGTATTATCCTGAAGGAACTGGCTGCCCGTGGTTTGTATGGGTGCACTGTTCACTGGGTTAAACACCACCTGAAAAGCCAGGACCAAAGAGTGGTGGTGTGTTGCTGTGGGACACACAAGGACGCACACAGACATGTTCTCTTGAGAAGGTTGAAAATTATTTATTAAAACATCTGACTCTACATTCATAGCATTTTTACACAGACCAGGGACTGGAGAAGAAGGTTGACACCTCTCCCATCTTGTTGGTCAAGACAACTGTTTATCAGTTATTTCCTACACCAAGAGAAAAGTATGAAAAACAACTTCATCTTGTTAAAACAGACTTTTGATAAAGACACAGTGTGCATGAGAAAGAATCTAGGAAGAGTGAAAACAGCAATTAGAAAGTGCTTCAGAAAAACCTGGGGAATCAGGGTGACAGTGGTGAATGGAGTTAAATCCAGCTTGTGGCCAGTCATGAGTGGCCAAGGGCTCAGTACTTGGGCTAGTTCTGTTTAATATAGTTATTAATGACCTGGATGAAGGGACCAAGTGCACCCTCAATAAATCTGCAAATGACACCACATTGGGCAGGAGTGGTATTGGTCTGCTGGAGGGCAAAATTGCTCTACAGAGGTATCTGGACAGGCTGGAGCAATGGGCTGAGGCTAACAATATGAGGCCAACAAGGGCAATAGCTGGGTCCTGCACTTGGGTCACAACCATAAGGAGCACTTCAGGCTGGGGGAAGAATGGCTGGAAAGCTTCCCAGTGGAAAAGGACCAGGGGCTGCTGGTTGTTAGCCAGCTGAACATGAGCCACGAGTGTGCCAGGTGGCCAAGGCGGCCAATGGCATCCTAGCTTGTATTAGCAGGTGTGATCAGGGCAGCGATTGTCCTCTTGTACCCAGCCCTGGTGAGGCTGCACTTTGAAAACAGTGTTCTGTTCTGGGTCTCTCACCATAAGAAGGACATTGAAGTGGTGAAGCATGTCCAGAGATAGACAATGAAGCTGTGGAAGGGTCTGGAACACAAGGCTGATAAAGAGTGGCTGAGGGAGCTGGGGTTGTTTAGGCTGGAGTAAAGAAAGCTTAAGGGATACCTTATTGCTCTCTACCACATCCTGAAAAGAGGCTGTAGCCAGGCGGGTGCCAGTCTCTTCTCTCAATGAACAAATGAATCAAAGAGAGAAAATGGCCTGAAGTTGTGCCAGGGGAGGTTTAGATTAAATATTTGGAAAAATTTCTTCAAGCATTGTAACAGGCTCAGCAGAGTGATTGAATCAGCAGTCCAGGAGGTATTTAAAAGAGCCAAAGACGTGGTGCTTAGGCACATGGTTTAGTGGCGGCCTTTATTTCAGTGAATTTAACTCTTGGATTCAATGATCCTAAAAGTCATCTGCAAATAAAAAATTTAATGATTCTAATTGTCACATTTATTTGGAGTTTTCACACTTTTCTCTTAACAAAGGTCTGTGACAGGATATTAAAGTGGATGTTAGCTCTGCCCCCTAAAAAAGTATCTATTTTGCACATCAGAAAGGCATAGTAGAATGAGGTTCCTTAATTACAAATAACTAAATTAAAATATTCTCCCTTTTCCAGACATGTATTTTAGAATAAAATAATAATAAAATATAAATGAATTATAAAAATACTTTTTCAACTAGAACTGGGTACTGCAGTTTCTTATACATCTTAACTTCTGTTAATAAACAGAGGAGGATGGATCTTCATATACCATGAACAGGGATTACATGCATTTCAGAAGCCCTATAAGGATCTTCATTGAGATTGTAAATCCCATCATGCATCTACTTGGCCAGTTAGTTGCTTTTCAATATGCATTCCTGCAGAAAAAATAATCATGAAGCAGTCTGAGGAACAGACTGCCCTCTGGAACAGATGGGGAGGAGGTCTCTGTTATGATAGAACAAACTTTTCTTTCATGATGGAATATTCCCTGGAAAAATTTGTGAGGATATGCGCTTGTACGAGATTGTTGTCCCAAGATGTAATGATTTCCACCTTCCATCTGCAATGATTTCCTTAAGAGCGATGATTCAGGTCTTTCTGATATCTATCCAATATAAAAAATAAAAAGACTGTGTCTGTTTTCAAGGGAGTTTGGAAGTCAGGCCAGATAATCAGATGCAACAGTTTGAAAATTACTCTTCAACTTTCCAACCTCCATCCAAAGATCCAAATATAGCTTATTATAAACTTTGTGAAAGATGGAGATTCACTTCAATGGAAATACATGCAACTTGAAATCATGGCACTGAACTACATTCTTCCCCCCGACCTCTAATGTAAAAATAACTTCATTTCAACCAGAAGTCTTTGTGCAAGTCTTTTTCTTCTTCTTTCAGCAGCTATCAATCAAAAGTCATATTGTTGGGTGAGTGCATAAATTAATGACTGGATTCAAATACAGTGTGTCAGAGTGTTAAAATTCCAGGTGGAACTGACTGAAAGTGTACAAAACAAAAGAATTACGGAAAAGAAGGGAATGTCTGTGTGAAAGAAAACATACAATTAGGGAAGTTGTTAATTACTACATGGTTGTGCAGGAAATGGCATTTTGAACACATACCCACTGAGAAGTGGTACAGAGCATAGTAATGATTTAGAAAGGGAAGTTTACAGTTCTGGGTCCATTAGGGAGGTCATTTATTCTGCTCTGCTTAGTCCTGATGAGATCAGAATGCTGATGTTGCTCCTGGTTTTGGATGCCTCAATTAAGGGAACAGATAAACAGATAGGATGTAGTCCAGAGAACAGCAAGGACAGCGGGATGTTTAAGAAACAGGACCTATGAAGAAACGGAGCAAGTTTAGTCTACAAGAGCAAGACTGAGGTATGATGATAAGATGGTCAGCACATCAAAGCTAAAAATGAATACCGACTTTTTCCCACGTCACCTGAAGCAAGCAGGGCTTACTTAGGAGATACTCTGATAATGTCTGTGTCTTACAGACATTATCTTACAGTCCAGCTTTTACAAAAATAAGGAAATATAAGGATAAGAAAATCAGGGAACAGGGACAACCCCTGTAAAGCTTTTCTGCTCCAGGATGGAGGAACAGGTTATATGGCAACTTGGAAATCTTCCCAGCCTTACACGTAAGTGATTGGGGAAGACTGAGGGCTGCTGGTCTTTTTTTTGTAACAGACTAGCTCAATCAATAAATCCTCATATTATAAGACCTGGATTCTTGACACTGCTACCTTCCTAAAGATGCTGAACAACCTTTGTGGATTATTTCCTGAGACCTCTCAAATGCAATAGTGGCACTGTCTGAGGAGTCTCAGCAGAGGGCTCCATCTTATTTTACACGTGAATTTGAGACATGGTGCCACCTCCTGCACACTGATGACCTTCAGCTCTTCCTGCATAATTAACTCTAATTACACCATCACACCGTTTTCAGTGCCTGAATGAATTACAGACAAATGCTGTCTAAAATCAGGACTGGTGAGACAGGAGTCAAACAAAACATGCTCAGCATTCACAAGGAGTAATCAAAAGGCTGAATTATCTGTTAAACTTGCTCTTCACAGAACTGTTTTTCTTTGGTCCTCTATTGAGTTATTGTGCTTTCTGTTATGACAACAACTTTTCCACCTTTGGGGAGTGGCTTTCAGCAGTCTCCACATGCCTGATGCTTGTAGGAATCCTCCATAAGAAATAATCATAATGCAGCACAAGAAACTGGCATGTCCTTAAAAAGCAGCTGGACTGAAAATACATAAATAATTAGTAGATGAAAATTCATTTTAAAACCTTTATCTTCAAGTCATTGGGCACACATCAGTGTGTTTTACACAGAACTATTTCACAGGTTATCTGTTAGTCCATCACAGAAACAGCAGTTACTGAAGACACTTCAATCAGCTAAAGGAAGCATGGTTAAGCATACACTTCTATTTTTAAGAATGTTTATAGCTACTTCAATTGTATTAAACCCAGGACATGTTTATTTTTCATTCAAGGACAGTTCTAAGAAGCAGTAGCAAAGACGGCAAGACCTGTAAATAATAGTGGTATAAATATACTACATTGGCACAGCTGAAAGTTTTCCATTACTCAGGAAAAGGTCACTAGACCTATTGAACATGTTTAGACTACCCATGCTGCTTAAAACATGACAAAAATAGCTTTACCATTTAGCATCTGACACAAATACAAACTGAATCTTTAGCAAACTGGTATGCTTACCTAATTTTGGGGTGTTTTCCTGATGTGGAGCCCAGTGTCCTACACACAGTCAGAGGGAGCCATAATTTTCTTTGAGCTTTGTCTAATCATATGAATTTACAAATTTTGTGCATACTAAAAGTCTTTTCCTTTACCATTCCTATAATAATATCAGCAATGAATGTAACTCTTGTTTTTTAAAGAGGAAATTACTTTATAATTATTTCAAAATTACAGAGCCTCATATTTGCATATTACCAGGTTTTTCTGTTCTAATTGCATTATATTATATATTTAACGGGCAAAATTTTCAAAACTGATCAATGATTCTTAATAGCTTCTTATTTTGGGTATTCAATATGAAAGTACTTAAAAAGAGCAAATTTTCAGAGGGACAGCATTCAGTATTTTCGAAAATTAAGTGTGTCAGAGTAATCATTGCAAAATTGAGGTGCCAAATTTTACTAGACGCTTTTTCTGTATTCAAAGACTGCATAAGAAACTCCCGGATTCTCTCCCAAGAAGCATATGAGCAGAAATCACTTTCTGCCCATTAGATTTTCTCTCTCATCGCTCATGTTTTCCAATTGTCAAGAGACAACTGTTCTTTCCACATCATGAGAGCAGATCTTCATGTAACTGTTGCTGTTTGCAATTTCCATCCATCAGCTATGTAATTAGAGAAAAATATGGCTCTATAACCTCTTCTCCAAAATTATACATTAACCTGACCCATAGTCTTGTGAAATCAGCCAGAAAAGTTTCACTGATTTTTACAGATGCTACATCAGGTGTTTCATTTAGAAGAAAAAATAAGCTGAAAAAAGTTTAAAACCTAACATGACTACCAAACGGGCAACATAAGGAGATGCTGAAAGGCAAACGTAACATTTTACGCACTCTCAACTACACAAAAATATATTTCCACAAATTTTAGCCAACTTTTGCATATTCTGTGCTTTGTGATATTTTTTCTTCTTCTCCCTTATAGTGTTCTGGGCCTTATTTATAGGCAAAGTAATTAACATCCTTATATCCTTAACTACAAACATCTAAATTTTATGAAACATCTTTGTATTAAAAACTCTGCTTTGGGAAGGTTTTTTTATGCAGTCTCTTCCTACAGCTAACTGGACAAAAATCCTACAACTCTGAGAGTATGGAAATGCAGAAAAGTTAATTTGCCTATGAGAAATCTTTGGAGCATTTTCATTAATGTATTTGTTTTCTGGTCTGCTGTATTGCTTGGGGTACTTGATCTCCCACATTCTCTGCACTGCGTTAACCATGTATTTGGACTCATCCAGGGAATAGAAAAGTGGTTTCTGAGGGAGGAAGGTGCTACTGAAGCAACCTGCGGGAGAAAGGACAGAAAAAACCTGCACCAAACTAAGCCTCATGTTGTTACTGCCTGACCCAGTGCTCTGCACTGCAGGTGTATCCCAAGAGCATTGCACCTAGAGGCTGCTATGATCAGGTCTCACAAAACTCAGTTTCTACATGTGCTACCTCAGTACGAACAGTTTGGGCTAAAGAGCTGAGCTGACTTCATTCCTTATATTTGATGCTTGTTCATACACTGTACTAAGATCCTGGTAAACATTATATACGTATTGTAATTCTGAGATGTTCTTTTTTTTTTTCATAATATTTCAAGGGACATTTAAAACTACAAAAATTATCTACAAAAATAATCTACGGAGTTTTACAGCCTGAAACAGCATTCACATATGTGGGGGCACAAATCAGGCTTGCAAGCCTGATTTTTTCCATTCTTTCAGAGGAAGGAAATCCAAAGAACCAAACTGCGTTTCAGACATGTGCTAGAGTTCCAAAACACAAGACAAGAGGTTGCACTTGACCCACCATGGATCCCTCTACCAAGCTCTAGCTAAGCAATTGTGGTACCTAAATTTTTGAGGCAGCGTCTCAAATATCATCTGACTGTACCTCACTTTGACTTGGCCTGACTATGCTAGCATAACTTATGTGACAGACTGGGTACTCTGGACACCTCCAGTGACCAACTGTTTTCTTCTTCAGAGGACTAGATTACTTCAGGAATTTAGGAACTTACAATAAGTAAGCTTTGAGTTACATATCTTGTGAAGCCACCTACTCTTAGTGAAATGGACAAAAAATGTACGTATGTCAATAAACAAAGAATACACATAAATATATTGAGAATCAATATCTTCATGCTTACATTTGGTTTAGAGATAGGCAGAGCAGAAGTTAAAAAAAAGTATCAGCTTTTTATCTTCTGCTGTGTCGAAGCAATTACATTTTCCCTCTTCAATAGCAAGGGTATGAACCTAATGTAATAGGGTCTTTATTCTCATATCCTTACCTTCTTTTACTCTCCCTAATTCTTTTTTTTTTATCTACAGAAAAGTAGTGGAAATACATCACCTTCACACTTTATCAAGCAGGTTAACCGAATTTGTGCCCTCCTCTGTCTTCTGGAAGAGACAGGGTAACAAACAAGTCTGGCTTTGCAAATTCTGGGTAGTTTTGGGCACAGGTACTTTAAACAATACAAAGAAGTGTCCAAATAATCACAGATGCTTTGGGTTAGAGGGGACCTTAACGATTATCTAATTCCAGCCCCCTGCCATGGACAAGGACATCTTTCACTTGACCAGGTTGCTCAAAGTCCACAGGTACCTTCACACATAAGAAATTAAATTTTTGTATGAAAGATGTAAGTTAACAAATCTGGATCTAATTAAATAGTGATACATTAATTTGAAAACTTATTTAAATAAGAATTCCTCAATCTGTACAGAATTCTGCTCTACAAATAAGCATCATCTGAGAATTACCAGAACTGCACAGCATGAGTAAATTTTCCAGTGCTGGCTGCCTAAAAGTATGGCATAATATTAAGTTTCCTAGCAAGAAAATTATCTGAATATGATAAAACCACAGTTGCAAATATGATTAGGAGATACTGAAAGAATGAAAAATTAAATCTTTCTTCACTGTGTTCACTGGGTGAACTCTGGGCTCCATATGAGTGTTTAAAAACCTTTAGCACTGCCATGCACAAAACTGCCCTTGGAAAACACTGGGGAAAATCTGGCCATTCCTCCTCAGAAACATTAATTTCTGAAACGACAGGTATCCATACAAACAGTAGGTTTCCATGCAGACAGACTACTTAAGGAGAAATTTCCAGCTGTTTAGCAGCTATACAGGTCTCACACCAGTTTTCCTGTGTAGGGTTTCATCAAAATAAATGACATTTTTTAGAAGTCCTCCTATCTACTGGGTCATGTGATTTTCAGATGAAGTAGCAACCGTGAATTCCCACAACAAACTTGACAAAGGACAGCAAATTAAGGCTTGCTAAGTGTGAAAGTAGCAGAACTGACAGAGTAAGGGATGGGTAACATCAGAGGCCAAAACTTCAGTGGAAAGACTTAGTGGTTTATCTTCCTTGTTATCTTATAACATTTTTTTTTCTTTTTTTTTACTGCAGTTAGTCCCAAACTCCAAGTAAGAAGAGACTAGAATGAAGACAGAGTTTTCTGTTCTTTATCCTACTGATAAGAAGGATTACATTATGTGGAGGTGTTTTGGAGACCTTTTCATTCTTAAGGCTTCATTAAAGCCTTAAGAAAATGTACATTAGAAAATGGTTTGTTCCAAACAGATAACCTGAAAAATTAGTTACAGACATCACAAAACTTAACCTGTTAAAGCAGTTGACCATGTGTTTTGAACATACACTCTAAAGCATGAAATAATATCTGGCAATGGCTATAAAGGAACAGATTCTGAAGACCACATTACTGCAATAGAAGTCAATCATTAAGGGTCAGTGAAGCTGGAATGATTTACTTGTGAACTATTCAATTGACCAAAAGGTAAATAAGCAGGGTATTATTACAATGTTATTTTTAAAATTAAGTAAAGAAGCAAGTAACCTTAATAAGAAATGTTGCAATACATGTGGTAGTATTGGTCTTCTACATTGTTTGCTATCTATCCTATCTATCACATTATCACATTCCATCATGAACTGTCCTCAGGAAAAATAATACATGTAGAAAAATAAGACAACTAGTAAATACAGAATATCACTTTCCATTTTAGAAGAGCAAATGAGTTTAATGAATTTAAGGATAAGCCACTTCTTAGATGCTTCATATTAAAAAAATAATTTGGACTGCGATGAAGAGATTGCTTTGGTTTATAATTTAGGGAGGCTAGAGCGAAGAAAGTTAAGCTAGAGAAAAGAAAGTTTCCATCTTCTAATATCCAAAAGAAGGCAGCAATCGAGATTTTTTTACTACTCTTTTAGAACTCCATAAATCTTATGTGCTCTTATAGCTGTAGCTATTAGATCACTCTTTGGGGAAAGTTGGGTTCAGTCAGACAGTTATGCAGTCCTACATGTATTTCTATTAAGCTTTGAAACATGTTCTTTTTTTAGTTATTAAAAAAAACTAACAAAGCAAACAAAACCAAAAATACCAAAAACGAAATAAAATAAAATGCAGACAGAGCTCCAGAATCAACATAATTTGTTATCTCTCAATGATATCTGATAATCAAAATATTCTAGGGTATTTTTGTCAGACAAGAAATTAGTAACATCCCAAGATCGCTCACTTGCGTATGCAGAAGAAATATGCAGTGTGGCATCTGCACACATATTACCTGAATTTTCAATCACTCCTTCAATACAGCGGTGTATACCACTGACCCTCAGCCACAGGGTTGGTCGACTGAGGTAATTTCTGACCTATGCAATCAGTCTCTTCTGTTCCTCCCATGTGGACAGAAGGGCAGCAACTCAGAGGGATCCAAATTTCAGACAATCATTAAATCAACAAGGACCTATTCAGCAGGGAAGGGCAGAAGGCTGGATGGAAGCTCCCTCTGGGCTGATTTAGCCCACAAAATATAGTCTGGATGATGCCAGAATGGAAGGGTAAATTTCATAAGGAATGAAAGGAATAAAATGAGCTTTCATAGAATGAATAGCTAAGTAGCTCCCCAGACATATGAACTTTTAGTAGCCAAAGACTGAAAAATTGTAGTGACTACAGTGTGAGCACTGTACAAGAAAATGCCTGCCAAATTCATGTTCTGATGCCAGAAATTTTTAAAATCATGAAAACACATAAACAAAAATCTGTAAAAGTGTAAATATGGTCATTGCTAAGTTATGGGAACAACTCTATTGACTGTAGGAATGTTGCTAATAAAATTCTCACAGCAAAAGCAAGAATTGCAGGAGTTACCTTTTTGACTTTTTGTGATACATGGAAAGTATCTTTTAGTAAGTGAGTGAGACACAAAGCCAAATGTCTACACATAACCCTCAAAACAATGATTAAACTGATTCTCAAATAAATGTTAGTCAGAGATCTTTATTAATTAAAGATGAAAAAAAACCATGAATTCAAATGAAAACAAATGATTCCTTCTTTCTTACTGCCACCTGTTATAAATTGGGCTTTGAACACTGACATTTAGGCTGCTATTAGAAACCCCCACTTTACTCCTGGGTATGAAAGTATAAGAAGTACCAGATCCAGAAATTAATACACTACTTAAAACAAAGACTGTCTCACATGTTGAACTGTCCGTGCTTTCACACATGGGAACAAATTCTTGGCAGAAAATCCTGTCCTTGGCCCATGATTCTCAGGCATGGGAAAGTGACCACAATACAGGCAAAGAAGCATCCTCTGGAGCCCTGGGACAACACAAAATTTCCCTGTGGAATCTAAGATCTCTAGTCAACATACATACATCTTCCCTGGGGCCAAAGTGAGGCAGTAAACAAAAACAACTGAAAGAAACAGGGCTGCTTGGCAGAGGTGAGAAGTTTCACTGGCAATTGGTACTTCACGTTATGCAATGCCATGCCGGGCATAATGCTCCTTATTCTAGAAGAGCCAAAATGTTGCACAAAGTGGCCCTGTTTTACCCAGAAATCATCCCCTCTCCAGCACATCAGACACTATACCATGTCTTGAAAACATTCTGGAGGAGAAAATAATTTCCCCTTTGAGTAAAGAAGACCAACAGGTAAAAAAAAATACGTCATGAGACAGAACTCATCAAGTTACTGAGCCTGCGACTCCTTGCAAATCTACAGGTAAAGCCAAAATGAAAATCATCTGAAGACAGGAATGAAACTGATCAAGATGAGGTTCAGGAGTTGGATTGTTGCTGCTGCAGCTACACAGATTCACAGCCAGATGGCTTCAAGTCTGAATAGCTCAGTATTATTATGCCATGTCAAGGTTAGCTACCAGTTAGTTTATAGCAAAATGGAGTGGATAGAAGGATACCTGAACCATACCTTTCAATTCGGAATCAACTAATGACTTGGCATACCAATAAAGGCATAATAAGGTTTCACTGACTTCACTTGTCTGGGAAAATGTCATCCAGTTGAAAACCTGTCCCATGCAGCTAATAAATGGATAAGCCTGTTGATATGCAAGACAAATCAGGTCTCTATCTGGAAAACATTTTTTTTTTTACCTTACAGAAGCCCTATATTGGAAAATTCTGGTTTAACCTTCAGAGCAGATACTTTTTGAGATGAATGGCCTTTGGTCCTGTGAGAATAGGCGTGATGCCTTCAGTTGTGACATCTGAATTGCATCAGGCCTCAAGATGAATGGAGTCCAAATTAAGATCATGAATATAAAGATGTCTTTCATTGTGTTTGTTTAGCTGTTCAGTCACGTCACCATCAGCTGTCTATGACCACAGAATACTGAACCTCTTTCTACTTGTGTCCACTTTAAATATCTACAAATAAAACCCTAAAAAATAAAAACAAACAAACAAAAAAACACCCCATGAATAAAATTTACAGTGATTTATCTTTTGAAAACATTGATCCAAGTTATAGAGGTATAGGCATATTATATTTTCAGTGCAGTCCTGGTTTTGCCTTAAGGTTTTGCCATAATGTCCAATGGTACAAAAGGAGCCATAAGGTTCAATGCAAACACATGTTACTTCAAAAAGTTCAAATAGACAATCAAGAGATGATAAGAGGAAAAAAAGAAGTAATTCCCTAAACTTAAAGGGCTCAGATGGATAAAAGGCTTAAGAAAATATATGCACTAGTATCGAGTACAACATGGTGTTAGTAACTACCATTTAATGTCCTTTAGAAAAACAAAACTTCTTAATGAGAATCTCTGTTTTTTAACAACATCCACTAAACAATATGTATAACTCATGTGGTAGTAATGATTCCAGTGAGTGTATGACAGTGGTTTTTAAGCACACCAACCAGCACTCTAGCAAATTATCAATTTGGGGTCACTGGACACTTTATCTACATTTTTCCTCTAGCTTTAAAGAGTTTTGTGGATCCTGCTATTTTGAATTTAAGAGCCAGTTTATTTTGTTCAGTTTGGATGTGTGCTGTGTTTTGGTATTGTACGAAATGGCTCCAGAGCACTTAGCATAAACTATGGTTTCAAGAACACTACACTAAACAGAACAGCCATCTCAAAGCAATGGATTTGCTTTATTCATATTCAGGTAGTTTTTTTTGTTTGTTTGTTTTTTTCAGCAACAAAGATGCTGTTGTTCAAGGAAAAAGCACACAAGACAGAAAGAGCTTTGCTAAGCTAACAGTTCCCAACTTTCTCTAAGAGAGTCCACTTGTTTGTTACTTACTGCTGCAGTTTGATGGCTGAAGAATTTCAACTGCCTCCCCTGAGCAGTGTTTTAATCTCTCCTCAACCAGCCCACCTGTAACAACAAAAACAATTCCAGTGCCTTCCTGAACAGTATAGCCTGGCTGACTTCCAACAAGATCAAGAACTTGGAAAAGGGAATGACTGCTGCTGCCAGTGGGCAGAAACAAACAGAATAAACAGTGGGAGTGAGACAAGATGCTTCTCCGTGCAACCATCATGGACCAGGTTTCCCTACTTGTACAGTGCCCTTCTCCAAGGAACCAGCTGACTTGAGTCAGTAAACAGACTTGTAAATGGCTTATGATGGAAATGCAGGAGCTGAGGCTCATAGAGCCAACGCTCCACACCCCATCACACAACCTTCACTAGAACAACTGAGGCTTGCTTCAGCCTATTGCCTGGCATCTGACTGTCAGTGTGCACCCAGCACAGCAGCTTTCCAAAGCCACCTTTCCAAACTCACAATCCGTAGCAGCAGACACTTGAAAGAACTTGAGCCTATAGGAGGAAAATAAATGCAGGAGGACTAAGTGCCTTCCCTCAGTTCTTGCTCTCAGAAGTGAGTTATATACAAAGCAGCTTATGAAGAATTTTAGGTCCAAAGAACTCAGGTTGCATTTAAAGAAACTGCTGAAAATTCATTTCAGTTTCACTGCAAATTAATGGTCTCACAAGTCTGCACATTCTGCATAATCTTAAAAAATAGAACTTGGGTTCCTGGGCAACTTGGCCAATTCTGAAAATTTTACCTGTGACATTCTTTCATTCCCCAAAACATTAAACTGCAGAAACCCCTCTCAAAACCAAGTCTGGGAACAAATTTGCAGTTGCTCAGGGTAGCTCAATACTTAGCCTACTGAGTCACCACCATGACCACAGAACGGATGGATTATATGATTTTAATAGGTCAGACACCGCTGTTTTTCCTCTACAATCACACATCCTAAAACAACTAAAAAGTAGTTGAGATAAGTCAGACACATGTGCCCACACTCTGTTTATTTTGAAAAGTCATCACCTCTTCTCCAGATGAGTGTTGTTATACTTGCACCTGACCTTATGCTGCCTCTCTTCAATCAAGGACAGGGATTGACATACACAGGCAAAGAGCCTGCCAGAATAAGAGACTTATTTCTCTAAATATAGCTTTGTCATTCCTCTATCACACCAGCAGTTTGTGTTGCCAGGTGAGTTTATCTTCCCCTTAACTGTGCCTACCTTTTGTAAATATGATGGAACTAAAGGAATTTAACAACATGCAGTTCTGTTTTTAAATCACTGATAGGGTACCTTCTGATTGTTTTTCTACTGTGCAGCTATAGTTTTTAAGACACTATTAACACTAAAAGTTGCAAATACACAGACATCTCACTGTGCTGAGTACTGTACAAAAGGCCAAGGAGGTTACCACTAAAATACATGCATAGAAGGAAGGAAAAAAAAAAAAAAGCAAAGCATTTTCTTTTTCCTCCTACTGACTTTATTGACCACATTGAATATTTTTTTCTTCCTATCATCACATTTCTCATAGGACATTTTGTTATTGATTTTCAGGGAAAGCTCATTCTGTGGAAAATAGAATGGAAGATAAGCGTGAAACTCTGAATACAGCATGTGGCAAGGAACTCCAGCTCTCAAATACCACCTGCACTATTTCTGTTTTGCTCCTCACTTCCTGCTTTTCTTTCTTCATAACTGAGCACTAACACCTGTTGAGTGGCTTCAGCAGTGCCAAAGAGCACACTCCCTGCTCTGTTTCTCCAAGAAAATGAAAGGTGATGGATGACATGAAGTTCTGGCCACAATGCATTCAGTAGGATTTTCTGTTTGGACTTTTTGTGCCAGGATTTCTCACCAGTTTGCAGAGACGTCATAATCAAATCTACACCATTTGAAGTTACCTTAAAAAAAACCTCCTACCCCAGCCACAAACCATGCTGGTGACTGCTAGCTATTTTTATAAAGTGTCCTGAGACAGAGGCCAACAGAGGGCTGAACAAGACTGAGGAGGGTTTAACACCAAGGGAGCACGAAAGGAAGAAACTTCGTATAGTAGGCAATAAAGGATTAAAAAATGTATTCTGTTCTAACAGTATGAACACGGCTTTGCCTCAAGAGCTCTAGGGAGCTGTGTCAAGTGCTCCCCTTTCACATTATATCTGGAGTGACCTAGTCCAAATAGGAAACAGCACAATATACTCAATGTTTGTATTCTTTTCTCTTCTTCTGCTATCATTATTAGCTGTGCACTACACAAAACTTTAAGACTACCCCTGCTGATCTTGTCTACCTCCAAAAATTTGATCCTGAAGGGGAAAGAAGCAGCAGAGCAAAGCATGCTGGACAAAGAAAAAGAAGCAGACTGTAGCTAAGGCTGGGTCTGTAAAAGAAGTGAAGAAGAAAGCCCAGAAATTAATCCGACTGGAATAGGTTCTCCTTGAAAAATCTCAGCCTAGGATCGCTGTTGGTAGTTTTTACACTCTGAGCCAGAGTGTGGGAGCCAACTGTGTGACCTACAGAAACACGCACCCAAGCTGGCTGAAACCACAGCTGTGATTTCTCTAATGAACTGGCTCTGTTGGCTGGTTGGCGAGTGAGGTGTGTGCCCAGGTGGCAGGTGACACAGTGCAGCTGGACAATGGGGAATGGGCAGTCTTTACCTATGTGGTCACTGCACTTCAGGTGATTTTGAAACAACTGACGAGCAAAGAAGTGATGGTAATGAAGCAGCAATTGGGGGTTTACCTTATGGCTACTTTTCTGGAGTTGAGGTAGGGTATGTTTTACTGGGCTGATGTAGGTATGAGAATGCCACATAGCAGAATACAGGAATTTGAAACCTTTATCTACAATAAAACCTGAAAGTTACATGTTTTCTTGCAGTTATGAGCCTGCAAGCCATTCCACACAGGCAAATCTTTGTATCCTTGATTAACCTCAGCCAATAACTCAAACAGGGCTGTGTCTGACTAAGGTCCACATTTTCAAGCTTCAGAAAATGCTAGAAAAGTGTGGTTGTTGGTCAACCCTGATTGCTGCACATAAGTTATATCTGATAGGAGCAAAATGTGAAAATTTAGACTGAAATTTCCTTAGAGACCAGGGAAGCACTATTTTTCTTGTTGATTTCGTACTCACTGCCTCAGCATAATTACCCCTTTCTTGTCAATGTCAAAATAGGGTGGAGGAGAGGTTATTTTTCAACACACAGGATAGATCCCTTTGCCTCTAACTTCTGAAGGCTTCAGTTTATGACTCACTATGTCCACAGTGAAATGAAGCTGTGATCACAATTCTAGACCTGATCCAACACATCCTGAAAACAATGAGACTTTCTGTAGACTCAAATGGAAGCTGGGTCGTGCCCTGAGCAGACACTACTGCACATATAACAAAACCCCTCTCCAGTTCTGGATGGCAAAAAACATGGACCTGGAAACACTAAAGACCCCTGAGGTCAGAAATTGTCTACAAAACAAAAATGTAATAGAGGGAAAGCCAACAAGTGTACCTGTCTGCACTCTGCCTCTTTCTAGCCCTATTAACCTAGACAAAACTGCATCCAGAGCAGGTATTTATCAAAAATGCAAAAAGATAAGAGCTTGGCAAAAGATAATATCAGGCCCAGAGTTTAAAATGTAGAATAATTATTCAATCTTAAAATAAAGTTTTCAAATTAAATAAATATAAGGTTGAAGAAATGAGTGTAGTACAACTTAGAAGCTAGAAAAGACTCCTATCGGGCTTTGTAGCATAGTTTTATGCTTGTCAAACATGAAAGTCAACCTAGGATTTGCAGAAGAAGGGAAGCACAAGCATCCCATGGCCAGTGTCAGTCTCCATGCTCTATGTCAGCAGATCACCAGCAAACACCTGTATGTTGTTTCCAACATTCTTCATACGGCTCCTATGCAAAAACAGTAACGAAAAAAACTTACAATGATGGACAGCTAAGCCTGAAAATTAAACACACAAAACATTTCTAAGAGTGTCAGGGGATTTGGAGGGAAAGAATCACAGAAGAGCATATACTTCGGGAAGATTAAAAAAATTACTATGTGATGTTGGTACAAAATAGATTGTCAGGAGAAAAAAACAGCAGCAAAAAGGAATATTGATCTTTTAACAGAAGAGACCATTAGTTTGCATGATACAGCATTTGTAGGCTGGTCTTCACCTTGTCACACATATCCCCAGGATGGACGCACTATTCTTTGAACAATTCGTAGGTGAGAGAGGCATGGTATGGGCAGACCTGCTACCATCACACTGGCAGGTATGTTTTGATATGTTGTCTCAAAGTGTTTGACACTCAGTAGCCAGAAATGTTTCACTCAGGTAGGCCTCTCTAGGCCGTTCAGTTCTTCCACCTAGCCTGAGCTTGGTAGGATGAGGAAGAAAAAAGAGGCCCTTCTTTAGTCAGTCTTTTTCTACATCTGTTTTTCAGCAAATCAAGAAACAGACAATGACAGGGATTTTTGGGGATTAGTTATGGGCTTAACAGATACATCCGGTATAAATGCAGAACAGGAAGGTCCTGCAGGGCTGTGCAATGGAAATGAAAACACTACCATAGGTAATGGACGCATCCTGACACCCTGCCACTGACTTAGGACCAAGCACTGACAAGGACCAAGAAGGCCTAGAGAACTTGTAACTCAAACTTATTAGCAAATTACTGAGCTAGAACCTCATCCCTTACCCCATAACATCATTCACATGTTTTGAGTATAATCTCTTCATTATACCTCATGATATCCATTATACTTCACATTTTTGGATTTGCTTCCTATTCCATTTAAATGACAAAAGACCTGGGGGGGGGGAGGGGAAATATTTCTAAAGGTAAAAAGCTGAAACTGTGGATCATAAATCTCTCGAGATATATATATACACACACATATATCTACACGGAGGATGGATCCAAGCCATGCTGGTGGTGAC
>VZTB01009283.1:142820-156425 GCA_013397245.1 Thryothorus ludovicianus
GCGGGCAAGCCGAGCCGGGGGGCGGGGGCGGCCCGCCTCCAAAGCCGCATCACCCCGGCGGCCAGAGGCGGCTGCCGGCACAGCGCCGGATGCTGGCGGGGCACGAGGCAGCGCGGCGACACGGGCCATTGCCCTCCTGCGCCTCCCTCCTCCGCGGCCGGAGGGGTCTGGGCGCCCTGGCCGTGCCCACTGCTCCGCCAGGGCTGCCCGGAGGGGCAGCTGCGAGCTCCTAGCCCTGGGCACTCTGCGTGAGATGGGAGAGGGAGGGGATACGCGAACAGGAATGACCCCCGGGGCAA
Organism: Thryothorus ludovicianus; assembly: GCA_013397245.1. Lineage (NCBI taxonomy): Eukaryota > Metazoa > Chordata > Aves > Passeriformes > Certhiidae > Thryothorus > Thryothorus ludovicianus. Next base: position 143,120 of record VZTB01009283.1, read on the forward strand.
ACTCATTTAATGTTGCCCTGGAGGGGGCATTTCAGTGCCTCCACACGGACAGACAGTGTCACCAAGCATTCCTTCAGCACATGCGTTCCTTCATCTCTCACAGCCCTCTTAGGTGTATCAGCTGTTGATCCTGCCTACTCTGGATGTGCTTTCCTCACCCACTAAGGGAAGGGGAAGCCCGTGCCTCACAGATGCTCTGTCTCTGCAGCTCTGTTGCATCTGCAGAGGGCAACACCGGTGGCACCACGGTACCTGGCCGCGGCAGGTGCCTCTGAGCCACGCTGGGGCTCTCTCAAATCACTGGGATAATCTGGCATTGAGTTAATCTTATCTCAGCGGGTCCCTCAAAGACCGAGGAGCGGCATTTCCCACAGTGGTAAACGGGCTCGGAGGTCTTTCCGAGCGAGGGGAAACAGAGGTAGGCTGTGAGAAGCCCTTTGCCCCTGCCTAGGCACGCCACTCCGCTGCATCCAGGGGCGTGTGGCCGTGGAGCACCAAGGAAAGGAAAATTAAAAAACCTTGGGAAAAGTATGAAACCCCTTCTTCCACTCGTGTGCAGAGGCGATTGGTGAGGGAGAGAGCGGGGCGGCGGGCCGACTGCCCGCACAGCAGCCCCGTCCCGGGATGGCCGCCTGCTCCCGGCTCGGCTCGGCCGCCGCCGCTTCTCTCGTCCCGAGCAAACCGGGCCGAGAGCCACCACCTCGTCTGTCCGCACATCCGCTTCACGCCTTTCCCCGCCCGTGCCAAGCTCATGGATGGAATTCTGCAACCCCCTGGAGGCGTCGGGAACAGCCGCCGGAGCTCCCTCAAGCCCGCAAAAAGTTTCTTCTCTCTTGAGAAAACTGCGTTATCAAGTTCAGCCCTACGGGAAGAAGCCGCGGTTCCTACTGTCGCCTTCCCTCTTCCCGCGCCGGAGCGCAGAACCCCGCAGCACAACCGTGTAGTTTGGGTTTCCTTCCCCCTCTCGCCCCCCTTCCACCTGAAGGAATTTATGACACAGATGAAAACTGAAACGGAGCTGGAGCGGCGGCCGAGAGACGCAGTGATGTCGCCGGGGGATTAAACGGGGTGGAGGTGATGTCACCGTGCCTGCACAGCAAAACGCACACATACACGCACACCCCCCACCCCCCGGAGGAGTGGGGCTGCCAAGGGAGCGCCATCGGCCCCACGTCACTCGTGCCACTGGTATAAATGCGGTCCCGCGATGTCCATGGCTGTCTGCGCGGCGGCTCCCGCCACTTGACTGCAGCAGGGCTCCGGGAGGCAGCGCCGCTCCGCGCCCTTCGGCCGTCGGGACCCGCTGGGTGGCGGCAGGCGGCGGCGGACAAGGAGGAGAAGGAGGAGGAAGAGGATGCTGCGCGCCTTGGTGGCGGTGTCCCTGTGGCTGCGGGTGAGCCCGCGGGCTCAGGGCGCGCCGTGCGAGGCGGTGCGCATCCCCATGTGCCGCTCCATGCCCTGGAATATCACCCGCATGCCCAACCACCTCCACCACAGCACCCAGGAAAACGCTGTCCTCGCTATCGAACAGTACGAGGAGCTAGTGGCCACCGGCTGCAGCCCGGTCCTGCCCTTCTTCCTCTGCGCCATGTACGCCCCCATCTGCACCCTGGAGTTCCTCTACGACCCCATCAAGCCGTGCCGCTCCGTCTGCCAGCGCGCCCGCGACGGCTGCGAGCCCATCATGCGCCGCTACAACCACAGCTGGCCCGAGAGCCTGGCTTGCGACGACCTCCCCGTCTATGATCGCGGCGTCTGCATCTCCCCAGAGGCCATCGTCACCGACGTGCCGGAGGGTGAGAACTCTGGGGGCAGCGAGAGGTGGGAGGGAGGACTCCCTCCACCCCCGCGGCGCGCCCCAGGGTGGGACGGGGGGGCTGCGGGACCCCCACGCTCCACTACTGGAGTCTCTACCGACAGTTTTAACTCCCTGATGCACCTCTGTTCGCAGATGTGAAGTGGACGGACTTCACACAGGGCTTTATGGTGCCGGACAGACCCCTGGAGCCTGACTGCAGAAGACACGGCCAGGGTGAGCCTAGGATGATCCCTTGACTCCACCTCCCCGGAGACAGGGTCCCTCTGACACCCCTCAACTTTTCTCCATTCTCTTCCTTTGAAGAGCGGTGCAGGTGCAAAAAGACAAAGCCTACGCTGTCAACCTACTTGGCCAAGAACTACAGCTACAGTAAGTGCTTAGGGTAAATGCTTCACTTTGCCTGTCCTACATCCTCCTTGTGTCCCTGCAAGTTAGGCGGTTCTGTGTGGGTGGTGAACCTACACCAGGCCCCTTCAGCAAGTATGGCATCAGAAAACTGCTCCAGCACAGCCTTTCCAAGTGGGTGTTTGCCTGGGGATACCTAGCTGTCCTTTTCCAAAATCCACCTGTAGAACACACCATGTGCAGGCAGTAGTAGTGATTGCACAGATGATGGTGTTGCTTCTGACAAAAGCAGTAAAATGTCAGTAATGCACCCTTCTGCTCTGCAGAAAGGGTGGTTGCTGCTGCAAAGGTCACTCTAGTAAAGGCAATTATGTGTGATGTGAGAGTGACAACTTGGCCAGCTCCTGTTTTCATCCAGCAGGTAGAATAAACAGGGATTTGCTACCCAAATAAAACTTGCAAATGTGAACCAGCTGCAGCAGAGTAAAAAATTTTTAGAAATTTATATATGCTTTTACTTATTAGCCAGAGTTCTGTGTGGTGCAGAATTGTCAGAGATTAAATTAATTCAGTGACAATTTGCAACAACCAGCCAAGAAGATGGCCCATAGTTTTATTATATGCTGTGTGACATATTGGCAATAAAAACAAGTATTCACCCCTCTTCCCCCTTGGCTTCTCCCTGACTCAATTTTCTGATGGTGTGGGTCAGTAGGAACTCTAATTAAGTTTAGATAAATGTCAGATTAAATCTACTGTCAATACAAAGTCCCTATTAATTATGAATTTAGTAATAATATGCAGTATTGCTTAATTTTGCACTTTGTGGGCATTTTCTCAGATGGTAGGTTTTTTCCCAGTCATTTATCCAGTTCTTCTGCAGTAGGATTATATTATAATTAAATTCCTGTTTGTTTGATATTGATGAAAGTATGTTTGTAGCTATTTGCCTCTTTGTTAGCATGTTTGGTGGGAATAATCAAGCTGAACCTCTGACTTGGGTAATTGTACAATTTTTTGTTCATTATAGCATTTTGGTGCATTTATACGATGTTCTTTTTATATAATTCCTTGATCTGTGTTAGTACAACATAGACATATGTTTATGTGCAGCAATGAGCTTCCACAGTTGCCAGAAACATGTTAAAAAGTAGTGATATCAAATGACTGTTCCAAAATGAAAGACAAGTGTTAACTGTGTAAATTCTGATTCCAGTGGTTTCAGTGGAAGTGTTCCTTGAGTAAAACCTGTATGTTGGGGTCAAAGATTTAATTCCACTGAATTTGTGAAATCAAAATTTTGTTTTTGAGATGTAAATTTTTATTCAGCACCCTCTGAGATAAATAGACCTATTTATATGGAAAATTAATTGAGGGACGAGATTTAATGAGTTGAAAATCAATCAATTTTTTTCTGAAAACCTTTCAAATAAGACCTACAGCCAAACTGTACCTTTAGCTATCAGAAGCAATCAGACTTGAAAATGGATTGCAAGTCTCCAAAATGGAAATCCCTCATATGTTTTCTATCTATTATACATGTCCTGATAAAGGTAGCACATAAACCCCCGACCACACTAAAAGTGCTGTTCTCCTGTTTTCTATGTGTAAAGTTTATTCCAAATGTTATGAGGCTTTTAACCTGGTGGCTGGCAGGTGCAGGCTGATCACCCTGTGGTCCATACACTTCTTATGCTTCTTTCACTGAAGAATGTTTGGACAGTAGAACCATTTCTGTTCTGACGTTTCCTAGAGACAAAATCCTTTATGTAAAAATCATACTTAATTTATTAGATCTGGTATTTCTCACAAGAGAGAAGGGGTGAAATGCTTTACTCGTAGGTAATGCCAGGGTTTGTAGGTACAAAGTTAGCCAGGGATCATTTCAGAGTAATCTGAGTGTTTCACCTTCTTGCATTCATGCTGACATGCAGTTTTCCTCAATGAAAGGTAAAAATACAAGTGATTGTGTATTCAGAGTCAGAAGAACCTGTTTCAGTGTCTTGTTTGTATAAGGAGCTCACTATTGGTAAAGAATCCAAACGCAAAAGATGAAAAAAAGTATAGCTTAAGTAAATCATGGCAATCCTAAGCCTCTTAGTTTCTTGACTATTGTTTCTAGCCTTCTCTTGTTTCTTATATTTAAGAAAAGACTAGATTTCCTGGTTACAATCTACAGCAAGTGATTTTATTATTGAAAAGACTGAATTAATGATAACTGTCTGTGAGGTAAATTATTCATTACTTAATCAGAACTAGCCAGATGTGGCTGGAGAATGGATTAGATTTATGCAAAGGGTTGTTCAAGTCTGAGTTGAAGGAGCTGTTTGTGTATGTGATTCCAGGCGAGGTGGTTGGCCTGATCTGGCAAAGATTTAAGCACATGTTTAATTTCACAGTTGTCAACAGTCCTACTGAGAACCAAACCGAGATCAGGCCTCTGTTATTCTAAGCCACTGTTCATGCCCACACAGGCAGAAGTAGTTCCAGTTTCACAACCAAAACAACAGCTTCTAATTCAATATATTTTGTTTAATTTTGAGATGTATTTAAATTTCTAAGACTGTTTATTGTTCTCACTCCTCTTTTCTGCTTGCAGTCATTCACGCTAAAGTAAAAAGCATAGAAAGAGGGAACTGCAATGAGATAACGACTGTGGTAGAAGTCAAAGACATACTCAAGTCTTCAACACCAATTCCTCTGTCCCAAGTGCCTCTTCTTACAAATTCCTCCTGCCAGTGCCCTCCTCTACAGCCAAAGCAGGATGTTCTTATCATGTGCTATGAGTGGCGCTCCAGGTGAGCCGTGATGATGTGGTGCAGAAAAGTGTTAGACCTGGCTGTGATAGTTGGGAAGGACAACCAGCAAATGTCTTCCTCATCATAGCCTTGTTTTGCTGATAGTTTTTCTTAGGATAACTCATACATACATGTACGTGCTTCTATTACCTTCACAGCTGACTTTCTCTACTTCATCAGCCTCAGCTCTGCACCATGATGTGGTGTTTACAAAATTTGGCTCATGCAAAGAGCACAAAATCTGGTGGCATGAGGTGCCGATGGCATATTGTTAAAGTATGCAGCAGTTCAGTCACCTTCAGCTTGGGAGTGTTTTTCCAGGACCACTTTCCATAGGGATGAGCTGCCTTGTGTGCAACAAGCCCAGTGGTGGCTGTGGATGATGGTCTGTGTTGGCAGGACCATGTGGAAGGCATCGTTCTGTCTCACCAAGGGAGTGGACAGGAGATGATACACATCTTCTGTCAGGAGAGCTGCTGGAGTCAGAGCCAGGCTTCTCCACTGGTCTGTCCATACTTTGGACCAGTGCCATCACTGAGATGTTTCTGATCCCACAGTCGTACTGGGACCAGCCAAAGCTGCAGCCATAGCAGCTCCAACTCTCGAATGGCAGATGAAAAGTAAATACTCTCAGAGCAGCTTGCCAGTCCTGCCATATGATTAAAATTAAAAACAAAATAAAACTAACTTTACCAGACCTTTCATCTGGCGGTCAGCCTAGCCCCAGGCATGGAATGAAATCCAACATGATGGTCTGGAGGGGAAGGAGCAATGAATCACAGCTCCCTTTTCTCCCTGGTTCCTTGAGACAGAAGAAATATCCCATCCACATTAGCACCCCAAGTGCACCAATAGATGCCAGCAGAGCAGGTTGTGGTGTTTTAGGTTCTATGTAGGCCTGCATGTTGTGGTTTGGAGGCAAGGCTGTCTGTAAAATGTGCAGGCTGGTTTTGCATACTGTGATGTTGCTGGTAATTGGTCATGCACACTTGTAAGGACCAGACAACAGCCACATGTGGGACGTGATGGGCCATGTCCATATTTTTAATGAGTTTTATGTTGATATTTTGGAAACATTTTATAGGTGTTTCTAAAATTTGCCATCTGATATCTTCTTAGTTTAACTTGCTTTTTGGTGAGCTAACAAACATAGTAATTTATTACTACCCATCTCTTTGTCCCTCCAGGTCTGGAAGTATTTCACAAATATTAATATAGAGCCCTTTTTTTGTGTTAGTCATTTTAGGGATACAAGCTCTGATTCACGTAGAAGGACTATGACCAGAACAGCGATGGAGGAGCTCTGGGTTGCAGAGGATCCTCTGGAGTCTGTTAGGAAAGGGAGATTTCATAAGTCAAAGATCACAATCAGCATCTCCATTATTATGGAAAAACACGTGATTCACTAAATATCTTGTGATGGTTTTTAAAGGTCATTGAGGTTTTTAATTTCATATAGTGTACTAAAATGGATTTGAAAAAAAAACATAAACTATTATATGTGCTTCCTGTTGAACCCAGTGGCAGGAAAACAGAAGGTTTTGAGTTACAACATTTTTTTAAAATGACAGAGGCAGAATGGGTGGAAGCTGTACCTCCTCTGCAGTAAATGGCAAAATATCTATTGCCTGTTGTTAGGGTTAGAGCTTCACTGGATAATTTGACCTGGACCAAAGCTGTGCCAGATGTACCCCATGTTGTGGTTTCATTCATGGCAGTGTGGCCTTGGCATCAGTCCTGTACGTTAGTCCTCTAATTTCTCATTTGAAAGAAAAGGAAACATGCAACATATTGGTCCTGATTGCCCGGAGTGTGCACTCATGTTAGGCCTTTTATATTTGGTCAAACTAGATGTACACTGGCTAATGACTAGAAGAGGCAGCATTTTCTACTATGTTTGAGCTGCTAAGAGAGCAACACTATTTATGGGAGCTGGAGGTCCAGCCCTGCTACATGGTTTAACCTTCATCAGCCAGAACAGTGCTGTGTGATGCATTTATAATGTCTTGATGTTTCCAGCCAACACTGATGTCTAAGTAAAAAAACCTCTGAATTTTAGTGAAATTTATATTAGGTCATGTTAAGGCCTAATGTCTCAACCAATCAAAAAAATCAACCCAAAAAGTTGTCTCTAGGCTGGGACGTGGAAAGTAAGATACCAGACTGCTTTAGAATAAGCTGCTTTAGGAGCTGTTTAAGGCATATATATTTAATAGTCACATTTTTGTTTTGTTCATTTCATAACACCTAGACTCAATGTTTTCGTGCAGGAGCTAGCCAGATTTCACTGGTAGGCAAGTATGACAAGATCACTAACCATAAATCTTCCAAATTCACCTTAAAGAACTCGTTAGGGAGTTAGATGTAGGAAACACATACTGCCATCCTCATGTATTTATAGGTAGAAATGGATACAGTTGTAAGTGATCATATATTACTGTTTTTCAGCTAAGCTGTATTAGCTGGTGCATGTGAAACAGCTTCTTTTTTAAAATCAAAAGTAAAATGCCTCAGTTTAATCTACTCTTCACTCACACAAACGTATGGTTTCCCATCATGCCATATATAAAACCTGTCAGTAGCAGTACCTGTGGGTGCATTTCAACCCCAATCTCTGTTAAATCATCTGGAATGGCAACTCAGGAATTAAAATCAGAAATATCTATAACTTGTGTGTATGTTTCTTTTTCAGGCTGATGCTTCTTGATGGATGTCTAGTTGAAAAATGGAAGGACCAACTAAACAGAAGATTTAAGGTAGATGCAACCAAAGTAAAGGATGCTGATGTTCTAGATTAAAAAAAGTTAAATGCTTTTGTTTTACTTCAGTATTGATTAACTTTGATGCCTTTCAGATATCTGTAACTCCTCTGGGTATCATTATTTTCACTTGAACTTTTTCAGCCCTCATAGTTACCCAAGTATAAGGGAAAATTTGAATACTTTAATCATGTGTTTTAGAGTCTATAAAATTTTATTTCTATTTAATTTTCCCCTATGGAATGATCTTCATGTGAATTCAGGTTTCTTACAATAATGTCTCTAGGAATTTCTTTCATGTCCCTGCTACTGCTAGGAGCAATGATATGAAAGTGGTAGGCAAATGAGTACATAGCCCACATTAGATAAGAAAGGAAGTTAAAATCCTCTGCACTGGATTAATGTTTGGTTTTTTATGCATTAGTGATTGCAGGCTGGAGACACGCACTTCTCACCAGGTACTCCCCTCTAAGACTCACCCAAAGGATGGGACATTGTCTCTCTGCATTCAGGAAACACTGGAAAGAAAAGTCTTTAGTATAGGGACATGAGTGGCAGGCACAGCAGATGCCCCTTCTTTTTGGTGGCACTTGATATCACTCTCTACTTGTAAACTCCTCTTTTTAATGGAAAGAAAGGATGGATTGAGAGAAGGTCTGATTCTTTCTCCTACTTTTAGAGATGAAAGGAAGTTATTTTTGGAATTCAGAAAGGTTTTAAGATCATTGAGGACATACATGTATGTTAAAGGACATACATGCATGTTTGTTTTAATTATGAGTTGATTGGCAATTGATAGAGAGGAGGAACAGAGATGTAAGAATCCATAAGCAGAAGCTCTTAGATTACAGAACAACTTCTTGCAGGAAATTGCATTCAATGCTTCTCTCATACCCTCTTCACTTGTATGAAACCTATGTGTGGAAAAGAAAACATGCTTTAAATCTTTAAAAAATAAATACATGGTGATTGTAGAGGATGCCATGTGGGATTTAGAAGAATATTGACATATGGCTTGGATTCCTGAAATTCTTTAGCTGTCAACTTAATGGCCTGTTACTGGCACACAGTGTGTTTTAGTCACCTTCTCACATTGTTTTGTCGTTTCTAATTGTGTCTTGAATCGTGTTTGGGCATTAGTTTTCAGATTGTCAAATAGATGCATGACTGCCAAACAAAATACTCCTTCAAAGCACATGTCATTTCCTCTCACATTAATAGTCTCAGAAACGGAATCCTCATTTAAGCATGTTTGAGTGGGACACAACTAAATGTCTGCTGATAGTTTTGCTTTTATAAAGATGCATAAAATCACTCTGACCACACAAAGCCATTATGAAGCTAGGTATCATAGTGGCTTCATTTTAATGCCCATCATTCATCTCTGAAGACTTGCATCCAAACTTTTTCTTGAGTTACCACTTAAAATGGATGTTTTGAGCTGTCTGTCAACCACAGAAGACAGTTGTTAACATAACCACAACTTGGCTGGTCTTTTCTCTAGCCAGGACAAGAGTCTGAGCTGCAACAGTCAGTGCAGAGATACTGAATAGGAAAGCTGGAGAGCATTTCTTTTCTCTGATCACTGTATAAATCCCCTGCCTTTGAGAGTTTTAGAAGGGAAAGATAATAGTGGGGAGAGGTGGGACCCTTTCTGGGTTCTACTACCTACTTTTTTTCCTTAAAATAGGTATTTCTGTTCTTAGAGGTGAAAGTCCACAGTCTCTTGCTGTTTTATGGATTCCTCCACATTTTGGAGAGCTGACCAGTAAAACTTACTGTTAAAATCTATTTTGTAACTACTGCACTATTGGTTTGAAAATCTGACAGCTGGTATCTTTGGTAGGCTTGTTGCTTTTCAAAATTTCTTGGGGATGCTGTTGAATAAAGCTGCAGGTGCATTATTCAAACCATGTCACTGGAACTCTCAACAGTGTAATTTCACTGTGATCGTCACTATTTCCATAACATAAGCTGGTTCATGCCCAGTCCTCTCCACCTCAGGGAAAAGCAGAAGCAGAAAGTCAATACCAGCTCCCCTTGTGTGCTTAAATATATACTGTGAAAGCATAGTTTGATTCCTGTAGACTTCCCTGAGGAAAAGCCAAGTAGCATGTTCAGCAAGATGGCAGAGAAGGACCTTGCAATGTGCTGGTCCTGACTTTTTGATGGCATGATGCTAGCTCCCCTCTATTTCTGAAAAGCTACTCATGTGCAGCATGCACTTGAGATGGGCAATTGTCATTTCCATCCCCTGGTGTTGTGGAAGTTCCCTCTAACCTAGAACATGTGGGAGGTTCTCCCTGCAAATAGCCATAACATACTGACATCAGTGGCCTTGCAATATAGAGCATGAAACTGTTAAAGGCAGCACTAGCATCAGTGGTTCAGGATAGCTTTGACTAAGATGTAGTTATTTATGATTATGTCCTTCCCTAACTCATCTTCTTTGTCTTCTGCATTTCTACAGAGGTGGGAACAGAGACTGCAAGAACAAAAGCGGCGAACTGCGCGCAGTAAGAACCAGAATTCAGGACGCAGTGATCAGAGTGGAGCCCTGAAACCGCAAACCAAGAACACCAACCCACTGATCAGTGGCCCCAAAAAGGCCATTAAAATAAGAAGTGGCCAGAAGGAAATCAACCCCAAAAAAGTATGAGTGTGAAATTCCTAAAAGGAAGGATTTCCCCTGCATGACAAGGGTCACAATCTGGCTTGGTCAGCATGTTTTATTAATCTGGAACGCATTGACTTAAAAAAAATCATGTCAGTTTCTACATAGACCTTTTTGCTGCACTTTACTGTTACAAGGTTTGCTTATCCTTTCAAGTCACTGCAAGCCTTAGAGCATAGGTTTGCACTAATATGAGGTAGGCATATTCCAGCTGACTGAGCTTTATCTTTGAGCTCTGATTTCCCACCTAGATAGAATTAGCCTTGGCTGCCAGAGCTTTTGACTTCTTGTACCAGTTGCCTGGTCTGCTTCCCTGCCAGATGTTGGAGAGCTGCAGGGAGTTTCTCCTCAGTTAATGTAGTAGTTGGTGAGCTAGTCTGTGAGTTAGTCTGTGAATTAACTGGGAGCTCATTTGACTTGGAAGCTGAGGAGCAGCAGAAGCCTGGTAACCTCTGTCAGATATCTCAGGCAGCAATGACTTCAGCGGCTGGAGCTGAGCCTATCTGCTGTTTGGAATCACAGCCCTTGTTCACAGTGTTCAAAAGCATAGTTTACCATTAAGCATCTGGGTATGCATTTTATGATTATTTTTATGTGTGTGCCAAAAATATGCTTACAGTGATAGTATTTGATCTTGTGGTTTTGTGTAGTAAAAATGCATTCAAAGCAGACATTTAAATTTTTTTATTGTACTTCAGGCTGGCTTCTGTTGTTCTAATTTCAAATATATTTAAACATCTAATTGAAAAATCCGCTTTTTTTTTGAAAGGGCAGATAAAAGTGAACAGATCTGTAGAATTCTTAAAAGTAACACATTTGCTGTAATATAGTTTTGCTATGAAAACTGGAATAGAAGCTTTATTCTGAAGATGACAGCTACTGTACAGTATTAAGGAGAGGATAGGGCTTCGAGTGGCTCAGTAATCATTCGGGTAACTTTTTATCATTTGAGACCATATTTCTAACATTTCTCTGAGATCAAATAAATAAATAAATCAGTCTTGTTCATATTAATGAGCTTCTCAAAGCAACTGGCTATCTGCAGTTTTTCTTATCAGAAAGTAACATTTACCCTGAAAAGGGTGACAGGAAAGCAGATGCTTTTATTTATGCGATAAGTTTACTGACTTAACATTTTCTGTGTGAGGTATTAGAACATCAAAGGTGATACAAATCTAATCGACATAATTCCAAGATGGCATTTATGCTATTCCTTCCAAGCTGTACTTGGATGAGGCAGCATAGATAACACATTCTGATTTCAATTTCATGTAATGCATGATCACCAACCTTGAGATCAGAAGAGCTCTTGATAGATGCCTGAAAAACCTTCAAGATTTCGTGCAGGAAGACTAAGGACTAGACCGGTCAATTCTGGTAAAATGAGGATTTTTATAATACAGAAGTTCTATGTCAGAAAAATAAAGAGTTCTGTGTAGATTATTGTAAGGAGTAACAATTGGTCATGTCAATATGTTGATCTTTGCCATGACAAGAATTCCATTGAAATCTACATGTATAAAATTCACAATAGATTATGCTGAAGTGATTTTGGTAGCAGCAGTTATACACTTGGTAATTCACTCAAGCAAATTTGAGACATAGATGCCAAGTTACAGTGCTTAAAACAAACGGACAGATGAGTTACAAGGAAATGGAATAATTGCATAGGGAATAGTTCAGGGGGGAAAAAAATCAACCTAAATGGTCGTTGTTGAGCTTTTAGCAACTGATTAAAATATATAAAGGTCAGCAGTTGAGTGTAGCCCTACTGGTAATTCTGGGCAGGTGCAGTACTTTGTTGACATGGAACACCTGCAGAATTAGATCTTAATTTCTTTCCAGGTTCCAGGAATGGTGAGCATATATAGCATCTATGGACTTTAGTAGGAATAATGTGTGTTTGGCATGTCTAAAAAACAGACTAAATCTTAGGTGCGTAAATACAGCCTATAGGTGTAACCCTAATCATGTTCAGTGAAATGGAAAAACTGAAATGGAAATCAAAGGAGGCAGAATTTCAGCTGCAGGTGATTAATTTAGGTGAGTTTGAAAATGTTGATTTAAGTAAGCATGATCTAAAAGATCAGTATGACTAGAAAACTTCTAAAATAGTTCTAAAATACTGTGTAGCAGGAATTCTTAAGCTTTGATTACCTATTGATCCCAATTAAAAGTACCACAATAAATGTATATACAATTAACCATTAAAGAATGAGCGACAGTCACATCAATGTGATAGTGAAATAACAAATACTGAAGTCATGATATATCACTTAAAGACATTTTTATTGTGAACATAGTCAAATGTGGTGTTTGTTAAATGAAACTTTTGGAACAGCTACCTAGACTCGACAGCAACATCACATATTATTTTATAACTGTTAAAATCAAAATTTTTTTCATTTTGTCAGAGTTAAAACTTACAAATTATTTTCTCCAGAGAACTGTCACCGTGCCTTCTTCAAGTTGCTGTCATTAGATTGACCATTCTAGTGTGCTGGAATAGACATGGATGCACTGAGCCAGGTGTTTCCAAACCCCTAATTATTTTTATGTATACTTTATGCTGACTAACTTTCAATCTGATATGGTAAAAATATGGAAAAAGAAAAGGCAATAAAAAAAGGAGGAGATATCTTAATACAAAGAGCAGACATGCAAGGGATAAACTAATAAGGTAGTGTGTTTTTCCAAACCATTTTTTCCTATATATTAAGAAGCCTTGGGTCAACTCAATTCAGCACTCATGCAAATCACTCCATTTTGAAAATCCTCTGCAATTATTAAGTCCCTGTGATGTCAACTGCCAGACATCATCAGCTGAATCCAGACCCAGAACATCCGCACCCTCCAGCCATCTTCCCTTCCCTTCCCTTCCCTTCCCTTCCCTTCCCTTCCCTTCCCTTCC